>CALYMY010000502.1:0-22836 GCA_944548615.1 Micropterix aruncella | reverse complement strand
ATGAGTCAGCGCACTTATATTTTGCGGATTTTCCTTCATTTTGGAAACAAAAATAGATCGAAGGGTGCGAGGTCCTAGTTGTCTTGGGGACTAACCTGGAAAGGACTCTGTGAACCCTGTCACGGCTGGGTCGTGGACAGGCGGATCGGTTCTTCTAATCTGAGGGGATCACCACTAGCGACACTGGGCGGTTTACGCATCGTGCGGCATTTGCCATTCGAGAGTAAACTCGATTGAAAAACAGGATGGGGTTGGAAACGCACGTTTCCTAAGCGGCGGGGGTGGTGGTTGACCTGATGTCAGCTACCTTTGAAACAATCCGCTGACCACCCGATTGCGCTGTGATATTGAGGGGCAAAGTGTACCACGTTCCACGATAAATTATAGTCAGGTAGAAGCAGCGCAAGCGACTTCGAATCTATGACCAGACTAGAGCACTAGGAAATACGTCTAATTCTCGTAGTGAGAGGTGTGAGTTAAGCCCGCTGTTCTATCCCGATCTAATGAAAAAAAAATAAAGACGCATTGACTGACGAAAAGTTGCTTATTTTCTCTTACTGATGCACCCCTTTGAAGGAAGCCGGTAACTAAAAACTAACAACGTATAAACTTCTTTGTATTATTTCTGCTAAATCAGTGATTGCATTGCGTCCAAGGGTTAAGCAGCGTTGCTCCTTCTCTTTCTTATCTCAAGATCGTGCCTTCTCTGTCTGGCATCGCTTCCTTGAATGCGATTTACCTTCCCCTGCCCCTCTCGCCTCCTCAGCTCCACCCCTCCCTCCCCCCGGCTTGCACCGCTCTTCCTCTGGCGTCCTCGCAGCCACCCCCTCCTCGTCCTCTATACAGGCGAGCTTAAAACATACAGAAAGAGAGTACTTTTAACTTTGTGTTTGTAAATTCGCTAGTAGAATGCCTGTGTGTAGGTGTTCATGGAAATTCGCGGGAACAGTTCTTCTTAAACTTAGCATATATATATATATATATATATATATATATATATATATATATATATATATATATATATATATATATATATATATATATATATATATATATATATATATATATATATATATATATATATATATATATATATATATATATATATATATATATATATATATATATATATATATATATATATATATATATATATATATATATATATATATATATATATATATATATATATATATATATATATATATATATATATATATATATATATATATATATATATATATATATATATATATATATATATATATATATATATATATATATATATATATATATATATATCACTACATAGTATAAAACAAAGTCGCTTTCTCTGTCCCTATGTCCCTTTGTATGCTTAAATCTTTGAAACTACGCAACGGATTTTGATGCGGTTTTTTTAATAGATAGAGTGATTCAAGAGGAAGGATTATATGTATAATAACATCCATTAAATAGTGGAGAAGTACTGCTATTTTTGAGGTTTCTAATGTGATGTCGTAAATAATTACATTTTTTCCGCTTACATTGCAAACGCAGGCTGAACCCTACGAGTTTTATCAAAATAATGTACTAAGTATTGTACACATTGAAAAGGTCTACAGAAAAGTCCGTGATGGTATATGTCTATCTCTTATGGATAACCCACAATAACTTTTTTTTGTCATTTACTTTTTACGACAAATAATGGCTAATTTTCGAAGCGATTTTAACCAATACAGCATTAATCCTGAACCAATTAAATACCTTGAATACATTGTTCATTTAATATAGATCTATATGGCCCTTTACACCGTATGATTTAAGTGAATATTTTCGAAGATATTACAGATTTAAAAATTGCGGGACGTAGCGTTTGCGGCGGTACCGGCCGGCCGCCCGGTGCGGCAAGAGCGTGCCTATAAATAGCGCGTCTGAGGCCGCGGTTATAGCACTTTGAATTTAGCAGCGATCGGACGCGTTTATTATATCGGAGCTCTCCAGCGAGGAAAATAGCAATACTTAGGTAATAAAAACGTGCTTTTCAGCGCGACAACGTATCAGTAATTATAAGTAAGTTACGATAAATAATTGTATGATAGTAGTTTTAAAATATAAATTATATTCTATTCTAAGGTTAATTTTTAAATCGCACTTATAGCAATTATAAGTACCTACATAAGGTGAGATTAGATTAGATTAAATAAAACCATAATTTATGGATTGCAATTTTCTATTAAGATCTTGATTAAAATTTACAGTTAGATCAATTTAATATTAGGGAAATTTTTTTCAAAAATCGTGATTTAAGGTGAGATATGTAAGTTCAGAAAAAGTACTTAATAGAATAGGTATCTTTTGTTGTTGATGATTGTTGATTATCTTTTGTTTTTAGTCGCACGAATAGCAAATTATTTTTTATAATTAAAATCGTTGTTTAAGTTGAGGTATTTCAGTAAAAAAAAAAAGAACTGAATAGAATAGGTATCTTTTGTTTTTTATGATTGATGATTATCTTTTGTTTCTAAATGGTAAGAATTTAGATATTTTTTACTGCGGCACATACTAATAATATGGCAATTTGTGCATAGGTAATCATACATATAGAACTGAGTAAATTTTGTACAGAAATTATAAAGTCATGTCTGGAAGACGTCGTCGTTCGAACATAGGTCGTAGTACAGTGAATGCCAGAAGAGTACGTTCAGCAAGAGATGAAGAATCGTCAACGGAACGTGAGGCTCGCCTCAGTCAGGCTCGGGATAGATATCGGGCTGAGAGAGAGAGAGAATCTTCAGTAGAGCGTGAGATTCGCGCCGCAGCCGGGATCGAGATAGGCATACGGTTCAGAGGGACAGAGAATCGTCAGTAGAGCGTGAGGCTCGCCTCAGTCAGCTTCGGGATAGATATAGAGCTGAGAGAGAGAGAGAATCTTCAGTAGAGCGTGAGGTTCACCGCAGCCGAGATAGGGAAAGACATCGAATACAGAGAGCCAGAGAATCATCAGCACGAGTTACTAATTCATGGGTGAATAAAGAAAATTCTGCCATGAATTACGATCCTTCGATTTCTTACAAGGACGATCGTATAGTATCAATAGGTACTATGTCAGTAGTGTGTGAACATTGCTTGGCATTGAAATTCAAGGACGAATCGAAAGGCATGTGTTGCTTACAAGGAAAAGTCAAATTAGAAGAAGTTCTCCCTCCACCTGAACCACTTCACTCTCTTCTTACGGGTGATCATCAGAAATCCAAGCAATTCATGCGCAATATACGCCGTTATAATAACGCATTTCAAATGACCTCTTTTAAGAGTAAGCAAGTCGTTGAGCGTGGGTTCATGCCTACATTTAAAATTCAAGGGCAAGTGTACTACTTAGCTGGGAGCTTGCTACCACTTCGATCCGATGATCACAAATTTCTGCAAATATATTTTATTGCAGATCCAGATACACAAGCATCTAAGCGGTGTACAAGTGTTGCACAGCCAATTGATAGAGATTTGATTAGATCTCTCCAAGATATGTTACATTCTCATAATTGCTACATATAGTCTTTTAAAACTGCGATTGAGAGTGTTCCAGCAGATACTCCTGACTTTAATGTCGTAATCCATGCAAATAAAGTTCCTGTTGGAGAACACAGAGGACGATACAATGCGCCTTCCACGAGTGAAGTAGCAGTGGTGATAGCTGGACAGCAATTTGACAAAAGAGATATTGTATTGCATAGTCGTGATGATAATTTGCAAAAAATTTCAGAGTTACACAGATCTTATGACAGCTTACAATATCCTTTGATGCTATGTCGTGGAGAAAATGGTTATGCCATTAATATTTCTCAAGTTGACCCAATCGGTGGTACACCTCTGCGTAAAACAGTGTCATGTATGAACTACTATTGCTACCGTATAATGACAAGACGTAACAATTTCAATACTTTGCTTAGATATGGAATGTTAACAAACCAATACTTGGTAGATCAATATGCGAAAATTGAATCTGAGAGATTGGCCTACATCCGTAATAATCAAACTAAATTGAGAGCTGAAAATTACGTTCATCTTCAGGATGCTTTACAGGCGAATGAACACCGCAACGGCATTGGGCAGTTGGTTATACTACCTTCATAATTCACAGGTGGACCTCGATATTTACACGAAAAATCGCAAGACGCCATGACTTACGTAAGAAATTACGGCAAACCTGATTTATTTATAACTGCAACATGTAACCCAAATTGGCCGGAAATCAAAGAAAATATTAACACCAATTTAACTCCACAAGACAGATACGATATAGTTAACAGAGTCTTCCATTTAAAAGTACAGAAACTCCTGCACCTCATTAACAAGTCTCATATATTCGGTCCGCCGCGCTGTCATATGTACACAATAGAATGGCAGAAACGTGGCTTGCCACATGTACACCTGTTGGTGTGGTTAGTGAACAAAATTAGACCAAACCAAATTGACAGGGTTATTTCAGCTGAATTACCGGATAAAGATGAAGATCCTATCCTGTACGAAATCGTAAAGAAACATATGGTACACGGCCCTTGCGGGACTTTAAACCCGAATTCTCCATGTATGCGAGATTCTAAATGCAGCAAAAAATTTCTGAAGTTTCCAAACTCAAACAAGTACTAGCGATGACGGATATCCCAAATATCAGAAGCAGCTGTTTGTAGTTCAGCTACATCATTAAGATATTTATTTGCCGTCATAGTAGTGTTTTGTCAAGTAACTGATTCTGTTAATCTATGGAATAAATTTCAAGAAAATATGGCCAGTGATATTCTGATTCGGCGACGGCGAGAGTTAAACTCAGATGATGTACAATATGATCAAAACATATTTGACGAAGCATTATTGGAATTGAACAAAGTAGTGCAATTACTTTCGGGTAAATCGATCAAGGATTTTGGGCTGCCGATGCCAGCTAATACTACTAACTCAGATTTAACTAACAGTGCCGAATACACAAGAGAAACATCATACGATCAAACGAGACTTTTACAAAATATAGCTCAAGATGAGCCACGATTAAACATCGATCAGAAAAAAGTATTCACTGCATTACTATCAACAATTGATAACAATGAAGGGAAATTGTTTTTCCTTGATGCCCCAGGAGGTACAGGAAAAACATTTTTAATCAATCTGCTTTTAAAAAAAGTGAGATCTATCGGAAAAATTGCGTTAGCTGTTGCGTCATCCGGCATTGCCGCTACGCTTTTGGAAGGAGGCCGAACCGCACACTCCACATTCAAGCTCCCGCTGAAAATCGCCACCGATGATAATAACAGCGTCTGTAGTGTTTCTAAACAGAGCAATACAGGAAAATTGATGCGTGACTGCTCATTAATAGTCTGGGACGAAGCTACCATGTCAAACAAGACGTCTGTGGGAGCACTGGATAGGACAATTCGCGATTTGCGCAACAAAAATTCACCTATGGGTGGATGTACAATTCTGTTCTCAGGAGATTTCCGTCAAATCCTACCAGTTGTGACTCGAGGAACACGTGCTGACGAAATAAATGCTTGCCTAAAAAGATCCAACCTTTGGCCACATGTCAATAAATTAAAGCTTAAAACTAATATGAGGGTTTCGTCATCTTCACGTGAGAACAGGCTATTTCCAGAGATGCTGCTAAAAGTTGGCAATGGAGAGTTAACACAAAGTGAAGGAAGGATTGACCTAGAAAACCTTTGCGTTTTGATAGACAACATCCAAGAGTTAGTCAACAATGTCTATCCTGACATTGATAACATAAGTTATAAGACAATATCTTGGTTTAAAGAAAGAGCGATTCTGTCACCAACTAACGAACAAGTAGATAAAGTAAATAACTTGATTCTTTCAAAGATTGATGCGCCGACGAAAATATACTACTCGGTCGATACTGTTCTCGATTTGGAAGAAGCTGTTCATTTTCCTACAGAATTTCTAAACTCTTTGAACCCGTCTGGACTCCCTCCTCACAAAATGGTGTTGAAAGTAGGTTGTCCTGTTATTTTATTAAGAAACCTGAATCGACCTAAACTTTGCAATGGCACGCGTTTGCTGGTAAAATCATTGAAAACTTTCATAATAGAGTGCACAATACTCACAGGATGTGGTACCGGAGAAGATGTATTGATTCCCCGAATCCCTCTGATACCATCGGATTTACCCTTCCAATTTAAACGTTTACAGTTTCCGGTAAAGACATCTTTTGCAATGACCATTAATAAATCGCAGGGTCAAACCTTCAACGTTGCAGGCTTAGATTTGAGCGTTGACTGTTTTTCACATGGACAACTGTATGTCGCTCTTTCAAGAGTGATCTCCAGAGAAAACATGTTTGTATTGTCTAATGACAAGAAAGCTGTGAACGTTGTTTATAAAGACATTCTGTAATATGTTGTAAAAATAAAATAAATAGTTAAAAAATGTAGTGTATGAATTTAGATATTCCAAAGATAGCAGGAAATCTTCATGGTATAGGGAAAGGGGGATTGTTTTACTCCAAATTTAACGCGTGCGGGCCACGGGCAGTAATGAATAAATCAAAACTACTGGATCGATTTTAATCACATAGGCTATATATTTTATACCCGTGCGAAGCCAGAGCGGGCCGCTATGTTTTTATATACAACGTTCACAGTTTTTCTGTACTGTATTTAGTATCAGCATTGCACCCGTGCGAAGCCGGGGCGGGTCGCTAGTATATATATATATATATATATATATATATATATATATATATATATATATATATATATATATATATATATATATATTATATATATATATATATATATATATATATATATATATATATATATATATATATATATATATATATATATATATATATATATATATATATATATATATATATATATATATATATATATATATATATATATATATATATATATATATATATATATATATATATATATATATATATATATATATATATATATATATATATATATATATATATATATATATATATATATATATATATATATATATATATATATATATATATATATATATATATATATATTTATATATATATATATATATATATGTATATATATATATATATTTTGATATTTTAAGGGTGTATTTTTTTTAAAATTATTTTCAATAATATATAAAATTAGATTCATGAAAAGTTACTTATCTAGGGTCCTGGTGGACCAGAAACATTTTAACGTATATATATATATATATATATATATATATATATATATATATATATATATATATATATATATATATATATATATATATATATATATATATATATATGTATATATATGTATATATATGTATATATATATATATATATATATATATATATATATATATATATATATATATATATATATATATATATATATATATATATATATATATATATATATATATATATATATATATATATATATATATATATATATATATATATATATATATATATATATATATATATATATATATATATATATATATATATATATATATATATATATATATATATATATATATATATATATATATATATATATATATATATATATATATATATATATATATATATATATATATATATATATATATATATATATATATATATATATATATATATATATATATATATATATATATATATATATATATATATATATATATATATATATATATATATATATATATATATATATATATATATATATATATATATATATATATATATATATATATATATATATATATATATATAAATTTTTATTACAGCTATTCTTTGCTTGTCTAATACTTAGTATGTCACGTTCCTAACCCCTTGTATTTTAGCAAAATATAATCAGGAATTTTTGGTGTTCAGAAAATTACTGTACACGATTTGCCGCTTTGCTGGGAGTAGCGCCATCTATTGGCCGCGCAAGAAGAAGAACAGGGCTGAACGCTGAATATTACAGCTATATTCACAGTAGATACTAAAGGGATCGCCCATGTTATGCCACTAACATGGGCGATCTGCTGCAGTTAGGCCACTAAGACCCATGCGTTTAGGGTCGTTCAAACTCACAAGTCAACACCTATCTGGCGGCCTCTACGCAAAAGTGCCAGCCCGGGTAGGACTCTGGCCCGCGGGCCAGTTTCCAATAAGTCAACCTTCGGGCGCTCCTGGACGGTTTGTGCACCTTGCGACGTCAGCCAATCGATTTTGCACTCCGACTGACAGCCGAGAGAGTGTGTAAACAGTATCGTTTGCTATAGAGCGGGGGCTAGTTGTTAACCTTACGGAAACTGCTCTTGAAACGACCATTCGGCTACCCGATACCGGGTGAACAGCCAGTCAAAGAATGCCGTGTTGCGCGATAGATTCGGTAAACATCGGTCCTCTCCCCGCTACGCAAGGGAGAGGACCGCGAAAGCGACCTCGAACCTCTAACCAGTCGGGAGACAGGAGTAAACTGGCTGCAACTGGAAATAAGGGCGCGAATGTCAGCCCTCTGTGTGATTAACCTGGTTATCTCGTTGTAAGGCGATGGCTTTTACGGGCGAGTGGCGTAACTTGACAGTGGACTGTTCCTGGGGTGACGGGTTCGCCCGTTGTTGTCGACAAACCACGATGCCCCAACTTGATGGCTTACTATTCAGAAACCATACTCAAGCAGTTGGTCAAGTACGCTACTTCAGTGTGCTCAAACCTTTGACCAATCCACCAACCCTTTGATCTTTGACCTCAAGCAGTCTGACCTTTGACTTCAAGCAGTCAAACCAATCCTTTGACCTCAAGCAGTCTGACCATTTGTTTCGAGTTCTGTATTGCATTCACTGTCTACTGGTGAATTTTCAGCTTTTCCAAAACACTTTGGGGGTACTAATTAAAATTATACCTTTCCTAGTACGCCAGTACCAGGTGTCTCGGAGTCTGGCCTGCCGACTCTACTTAGGCATTCTATGGCCAAAATACTGTCTTATCTGAAAGTATCAGTTTTACAAAACTCTTGCAGCTACATTTCGACACGTATTACATGTATTACATTACATATATTATTGTATATTGTAATACATTACATGTATTACCATTTCGATCGAAAATTCCATTACAAGGGCGAAAGAGCGTGTGGCGTCAGACGGTTGGACGACGCGCTCTTGCTGCCGCGAACATCGCTTTAATGAATTTATAGTGGATGCGAAGAATAATAAATAATATTAATTTAATTGTGATTTGCCATGTTTTGCTCAAATAAATAACTTAAAGTATAAAAAAATCGTACCAATACAATTTCTAGGCCCAGCGCTGAATGGCACATACGTAAAAGGACCAAATTCCTTTGAAATATCCCCCAAAAATCGATCCGGATCAAATACTTCCGGATTTGGAAAGTATTTCGGATTTCTATGGAGTAAATAGGCTGCTATCATTACTGTAACGCCAGCTGGAACGTCGGTGCCATCTGAAAGGTATACAGAATTAGTATTAAAAATTGGAGTAAACATAATTATAGCTTTAGATACCCTTGGCCAAAAAGAAATGTTCCAGATCGGGCGACTTTGCCAATCCTTATTTTTGGATTTACGCTGTCAAACGATCCATAAATCGTAAACCCTTAGTGTACTTTGGCAACATTAACAAACCCACCAGCAAATACGCTGCGGCGGCGAATCTGCCGTATTTATGTCTATAAGTTACTATCACTCGACGAACGATTTCAGCTGTCAAATGTGGGTCTGCATATAGTAACATTTCATACTATGTAAACACTGAAAATTCCAAGTGACAATATTAATAATCTGGTCTCAACCTATAAAACGGGATATATTTAAGAATATATTTATCTCTTCCAAGTACCCACGCAGGACAATAAATATGTTAGCAAGAAAACAATACGAAGAATTAGTTTGCTAACTATTGGAAAATTATGTGAAAGTGAAAAATCTATTCTCCTCGTGTAGTATTTATCTCTATCCACATTAAAAAACTCGGTTGTGTCAACCAATGACTTACCTGGCAATCAGACAACCCCCCCGCTAACAACCCCTCCCCTTCCTACCACCCCCCCCCCCCCTTCTCTCTCCCGAGCAGTTAAAAAACACTGAACCAGTTCACTCAACTGTTCAAAGGATTGCGAAGCACATTTAAAAATGACATAATACTACTGAAGCTATATGTAACAAAATGTCAGAAAACGTTTTATAATAGGTTTAAATTAATGAAGTCCTTCAGTCCTCATTAGGGACCCTTGAGGATGTTCCCTTAAAAAAAACTTAAATATTTTTCAATGATTGCTTTTTACATTTAAATTTTGTATTTTCACCCCAATTTTTAATATTAGTTGATAGTCATTTTATTTTATAGATTATATTTTCTTGTTGTAGTCCTATCATTCACAGTTATTAAATAGGAGTCCTGAATTTAATTACTGTGAATGATAGGACTATTATTGATAGGATAGGACTATTAATGATAGGACTGAATTTAGTAACTGTGAATGATAGGCTGAATTTATTTTCTATATATTATGGTGAAGCAACTCTTCAAATATAGGTGATATTCAACATTCCGACATGGATGTGCCTCTCTTAGCACAGTACCATTCCCAGGATTATTAAAAACAGCGGTAACCTAAAAAAAACGCTGCTGTACGCCAGCTAACACAGAGACAGAGGTGTGACATATGAATATATTCAGACATATGTGTATATTTGAATAACTGTCATCCAAAATATTTGTATGATGACTTGGTCGTCAAGAAGCTAGTTTTCCGTAGAATATCGCATAATTTAAACTGAAATCCAAAGTGACGGATTACCCAAAAACGCTTTAATCGAGGAACGTCGAATCCTGCTTTTAGGGCCGGGTCACACGATGCGGTGCCGCTGGGGCGCCATTTATACAAATATCCATGGTATGTCACACGATACTTTCCGGCGCCGCACCGCACGCAAACCGGTAATATGCGCCGGAGCGGCACCACGAAGGAGGGTTCATGCTTGCCTGTTTCATTTGTTTTCACGTATTTTTGTTAATTTTTAATCGAAGTGTTTAAAATGAGTATCAACAAAGAAGATATTGGCATTGACTACCTTATTTCACTAGTTCTACGCACAATTAACTACGACACTATTCGCCCACTGCAGCGTCGTAGTAACGTTGCGGCGCCGCACCGTGCACTGTACGTGTGTACGCCCATACGGCGAAATTTTTGCGGTGCGGCGCCGCACCGCATCGTGTGGTCCGGCTCTTAGCGTCACCTCGGGTGTTGAATCATAAATATAGTCAAAATATGTCAATGTTCGAAGAAAGTGATCAATCGACTGTTTGATTCTTCGAAAATGAGACTGCAAAAGTTGTCCCTTTTCATTTCCTGCAAAAGTCTCCGTTTACAGGGACGACACTATATAGACTTGAAAATTCGTGGTCTATTTTAGTATATATGTTTCTTCTTGACCTATAGTCAGAAGTGACTAAGTTAGGGTTTTCTTTACTCTAGTTTTAGATTTCAGTCCTGATTTCAGTTCTCACTAGTCCTAGATTTCAGTCTTGCAGGAAAGATACTATCTACCTTGTTGTAATTACGTTTGTATTTTTTTCTATATCTGAATATTTCCGTATGCCATAGGTGGAATACTAGTGATGATTCGACGACACGAGTACGATTTAAGTGTGGGATTGTAAAAAACGATGAAATTATCAAATTCAAAAAATACCTGACAACAAAATATCCTCAGTAAACACCCTTACATAGCTAGGGACGCTTGGGTACATCCTCAACGTTTCCTTGATCACCCTCTCCAAATACTTCATCTCGAGCAAATCAGCATTAGTGGGATCTTTATCCATATTCGTTCCGAAAATCGCTTTCTGCTCCTTGATGGCCTTCTCCTGGACTTCGGGGTGAGTAGAAAAAAGGTAGAGAGTAAAGCTAATTGCAGAAGTCGTTGTGTCGTGACCCTATAAAATAGAAAAACAAAATAATATTTCATTTACTTTTAAATGCTTTTCTTGGGCCATTGTAGCAAATTACAATTTAAACGATTCTCACTCAACAATGCCTATAGGCATTTTGCGTCGTTTGATGTATTTGCTGGTAGCCCTTTCGGCCAGCCCCCATATATATTATAAAAATATATAATATCCATGACTAACGAGATTATTAGGTAACAATTAACGAAAATACTTTCCCCGCTAAAAAAACTCTATAAATACAAAAACGAACAAGTAATCAAAAACGATTTTGTTACTATTTATTTACAAAATCGACCAAAAAGTTGCGGCGCATATTTTTGCGCGTGAAGGCTGGATTCCGACCGGTTAACCTAAACAAATGTTGTTAATTAATTTTTACTGAGTTATCAACCCAATAAAGTAATTTTACAGACTTTAATTCACCTCGAGCTCTTACTAATATATTACCATTGTGATTATACCAGGTTTCCTTACCAAAATTTCTATTTTGGAGCTGTAAATTCCAATATTATTCATGAGGTTCATATAAATTGCCGCTTTTCGTTTAGCTAGTTATTTCAAAGTTACTTCATAAATTGTAATATAATCCAAAAATATATTTTAAACATGGATCCAAAAGATATCTTAGATAAAAAAATAAAACTCGCATTGGCAATGACTATTTTGAATGATGAACAGAAGACAATTGATCATAAAAGATTTCAAGGAACGAATAACCAACACGGCGTTGTAACAAAGATTTTTGAATGTGATTAATTGTGAGAATGTGTGAAACAAAATCCAAGTATAACAACATATCATACGTGAAACCGAAAATATGTTTTGGATTTTAAAGTAGCGAATTTCACGTTTTGCCATATTTTTTAATGCTTCATATTTTTTTTTACTAATTTAGTGAAAAAGCTAAATATATATTGAAGAGATCTACTGTCTATTAAAATATAATTTAATCAAATGTGTCAGTTCGCGAGTCAACAAACATAAAGTTGGTATAACACAGCACAGCCATAAACAGAAATTCTAGGTCTAGTTGGTTGTGCAATTTCGCCTCACATCGGATATGCTATAGTAGGGCCAAAATCAACGTGCACCTAGAGTCATAAATCATTAGGCCGGACCTCTCGCTCACACTCGCTGTCTTTCGCTCGCACTATGGGGATGCCTGTTTTAAAAATAATAATACCAGTATCGATGGATTATCGATGTATCGATGGAATATCGATGGACTATGATGGATCGATGGTTGGATCGATATAGATGCCAAAAGATATCGATGGATATTATAGATCAGTGATCGCCAAACTTTTGAGCCAGTGAGCCAGCATAGCATTCAAAAATCTTCTATGAGCTACCAAGGAATACTGGGCCAAAGAAAGTACACAACATTATATTAACATATTCTGTTTATTGCCTAAAAACATACGATTCTAGTATTATTCAAATAATAATTAAGATAGGAAGTTTTACAACAAAGTTTCTAAATTTACATTTTAACGAGAGGAGTGGAACTGTTTTTGGTCATCAAGTATTTTCTTGTAGTTTGGAGAGTATGTTGTAGCCGCCATTCTGATGCAGTTATCCAAATGTTCATCGGTCAGTCTGTTTCTATATTTGTTTTTTATGAACTTTATAGTAGAAAATGATGCTTCACATAAGTATGTAGAGCTGGACATAGCTTTCAATCTCAATCCAACTTGAACAAGAATTGGATATTTTTGTTTGGGAACTAGAGGCCAAATATTTCCAGTGGTAGAAAGGCTTCTAAGAGACAGATCATTTTGAAAATCAACAACTTCCATTTCCACTGCAGCCTGATCTACACCGAAATTTTTTACAACACAAGTTGAGAAATCTTCTGCATCGATCTCAACAAAAGGAGAGTTGACGAACTGTGTCAATATCAATATGTTTTTAAAATCTTGGAATCGTTGGTCGAATTGTTCTCTGAGGTCTGAAAGAATATCCACGTAATCTTGGCTGTTGCTGGGGTGTTGTGGAGGGTCTTGTTTGTCAACAATCTGCTTCAGACTGGTGAAATGCTTGTATTCGAACTGGTTACAATTTATTTCCCACAGTTCGAGCTTTTTTGAAAATGACGTTACATCTGAAATTATTCCACCAATGTCCTTATCTTTGCCTTGAAGCTGCAAGTTCAAATCATTCAACTTTTCAGTTATATCAGTGAGAAAGGCAAAATCTTGTAGCCATATGGGATCTTCGAGTTCAATGAAAGGCTCACCCCGTTCTTTGAAGAATTTTACTAATGCAGGAAGCAACTGTTTGAAACGTTGCAAAACTCTGCCTCTGCTAAGCCAACGAACCTCTATGTGAAGCAACAGATCACCATACCTACTGGCATTCTAACTCGTCTGTTAGTTCTCTGAACAGTCGTCTTTGAAGTGCATGCGCTCTTATTTTATTTACTACTTTGACAACTGTTTTCATGACATTGTTCATACTTAAGAACTTTCCACATAATGATTGCTGCTGTATTATGCAATGATAAGACACAAACTTTGGTATGTAGCTGTCTTTTCGACACAAGGCAATAAATCCCTTTTCCACGCCTACCATTGCAGGAGCTCCATCCGCTCCATTCCATAAAGCTTTTCACCAAACTTACAGATAGTAAATAAAATTATACATTGGGCCCGATTGCGTTTCATTGTGAACTAAAACTGAAATTTGTTCAAGCGAACGAGATAGAGCATTAGAACGGAATATGAAACGAACGGTCGTCGATTTTCCAGCTTCAAACTACCTGCCGAACTTATAGTAGTCCGAATAGGTTTGACCACATTTCGTGTTGTCTTAGATTCAGATGCTTTATCTTTTGTGGGTAGTTTTAATGCGAAAAAGTGACAACCGTTCATTTTACATTCCGCTCTAGCATATTTTCCATTCTCGTTCACATGAACTAATTACCGATTTTAGTTCGCGAAGAAGCGCAATCTAACTCAATATTTGCAACACCTGATATATACAAAAATAACTTGGTATCCTATGAAAACGTGTACAATGCTTGAATGAAGAAAGTACAAAAGAGATAACAGAAACATGATGATAAGTTTTAAGAAGGTAGAATAGCAAAAAATATAAAATGAAGTGCGCGGGTGCTTTAAACGTTTTCTGATGAAAATCGTAAATTAAGCAGGTATAATATCGGACAGCTGCTTGAGTGTCTACCTTACTAGCTGCAAATACCTGCGTTACCAGCTACTAGCATCTACCTTATCAGTTACAAGTACATACCTTATCGGAAAGTGAGTGTAGATAGGCCAAACATTTTTTTTGTTTTTTTGCGTCCTTGGTCAGGTTGAACAGCATTTGATTTCGAGTGATTGGATTAAACATTCGTCTGATAAGTATATTACACAAACTATAAAATAATTACATAGTGTTAGTGACAAACACAAATAATAGTGATTATAATGAATTTAAACTGTCGAGTGCGGCTGGCTCACGACTGTCGACACGGCCCATATGTGGCCCATATATCACCCATACAAAGTTGACGAGTTAAGATAAATGAATTGTATAAAACTCAACTATCATATACGTAATATTTACGTCAGATGCAGCAAAGCAGAAAATAATAATAAAAATAATAATAATAAGATACTTTATTCCTAAGAAAAGGCGATCTTTTTGCCTGCAGACAATATTTTAGAGGTAACCTATATTATTGTATGAACTTTATTTGCCAGTAGATGCTACATAACTTAACCTATATATAGAGTATGACAAATACAATAAAAGAGGATAGACAAAAATATATGATTAACTCTTTGTGGGCATAGGATGTGCGTCCTCAAAATAATCTAACATCTTTTACGACGCTAACTTTTAAAAAGGAGGGTAATGGAAGGGGAAGGGGAATTTATCAGCAAGATTTCAAATGCTCTCTGAGTCTGTTTTTAAAACTTCTTATTGTTGGTGCGGTTCTCACATTTTTCGGCAAAGCATTCCAAAGACGCGCTCCATGCACGGTGAAAGAGAATGAGAAGAAGTCAGTGCTGTGACTAGGGATAGAGAGTAGCAGGTTATCTTTTGATCTCAGAGGGCGTCCATGAGCCGATAGTGCAGTAATTCTGCCAGATATAATCTGCTAAGAAAATTGGGAGCGACGCTATTCAAGATCTTTAAAAGCATACAAAGAACTCGTATCTCTCTTTTCTCCCGGGTCGACAGCCAGTGAAGCTTCGCTCCGTACTCCGTGATGTGGTGAAATTTTCTGACGCCATGGATATAACGATTGCAAACACTTTGGAGACGCTCAACTTTGGTGGATAACTCCTCTGTGAGGTCGAGAAGTGCGACATCTCCATAATCCAGAAGGGGGAGGTGAGCAACTAGGGTTGTCGACTACAGCGGGCGAGCCCGTCACCTCAGGAAGTTTTAACGATTATTCGTTCTATCTCCCTGGAGTGAGCGCAGAAGACTTGGACAAAACAGTCCACCGTCTAGCTCCGCCACAAACCCGTAAGAGGCCAACGCCTTAACCGCGAGATAGCCAGGAGTGTTACCCAGCGGGCTTACACTCACGCCCTTACTTCCAATTGCGACCAGATTACTCCAGTCTCTTCATTGGTTACGAGTTCGAGGTCGCTTGCGCGGTCCTCTCCGTTACGAAGCGATGAAACGGTGTATACCGAATCTATCGCGGACCACGGCATCCTTTGCCCGGCTGTTCACCTAGGATCGGGTAGCCGATGGTCGTTTCAAGAGCAGTCGCCGTAAGGTCCGCAAGCACCCCCGCTCTATAGGAAGCAGTACTGCTTCCAGACTCCCCGACTGTTAGTCAGAGAGCGCAATCGATTGGCTTATGCCGCACGGTGCGCAGACCGTCCAGGAGCGCCAGAAGGTTGATTCCCAGGGGAAACTAACCATAAGGCCAGAGTCCTACCCAGGCTCGCAGGGTGGGTAGGACTCTGGCCTACAAGGGGGGGGTGAGCAGACTGACAAATCGTAATCTTGCTCTCCTCCGGGAGGATATTTTTCAGCCAATTCAGCAAATGAAATCGGCCGAATAGTTTGCGTCGCCGAAAAGTTTGGTAATTATACACATTATGGCAATGTGTCATACAAATTTATACCATTATCATTAACTTACTCGTGGACTGCTTTAACATACTCGGATTCTTTATCTTTCTGAGAATTCACTTCATTTCCCATAGCAGTCTCTGAAACAGTAGTATTTATTAAATTAATTAATTTGGTTAATGGTAGCCTATCCTATTTTTCGAAATGTTTTGTGGATATATATACTAATAATATAAAGGAGTTATGTTTGTAAGTTTGTAAGTTTGTATGCAGGGGTAATCTCCGAAACTACTCATCCCATTAAAAATTCTTTCATTAATGGTAATCTCCATTATCGGCGAGTGCTATAAGCTATATTTTATTACGATAAATATTGGTTTTCAATACGAAATCGCGATATTTGTAAATCAAGTCGGAGAAAAATGAGCTGGTGGTTTGTTTTATCGGCATACGCTGACGAAACGGTTTGATATATTATGTGAAAACAATGTATGACAAAAATATCGGCCTCAAAGAGATCTATAAAATATTATGTAATATTTATATCTCAAAGAAATAAGAAAAATAAACAGGCAGTGTTTGTTGAAGACATTAGCAATTAAATAAGAATCCTTATCAAAATAAATTATTCCATTAAGACGGGTGTTAAATATAGATACAATTAGCCATTTTTTGTTCGGTTTTCAGGTGGTATAATTATAGAGATAATTTGAAATTAGTGACGCGTGCCAACACCTCGAAATACCTAGGTCAGCGTATAGCGAGAGGATGCGCGGGTAGTGAGGAACACGATTTGTACGTCTACGAGATAGGTAACGTGCATCTGAGGAGGATGCCTTGCACTATATATCTAACTAGCTGAGCCCCGCGGTTTCACCTGCGTGGTGATGAAAAATTGTGATAATGATGATAGAAAACTATATATCTTTATAAATAATAGCCTATGTGTTATTCTGATGTGTAAGATATATTATTATAAAGTTTCATCAAAATCCATTCAGTAGTTTTTGCGTGAAAGAGTAACACACATCCATACATACATTCTTACAAACTTTCGCGTTTATATAGTAGTAGGATGTGCCTACCTAATAATAGAAATAGTCAATACATTTTAGTCAAATTGAAAATTGATTAAAAACCTATTACAGAAAGAGATATAGTCGAGATGCATACAGTTTTTAGAGATCGTTAATGTCGTACAATTCTCTTTCGATGAGATATAGCTTGAGTTTATTTTTAAATTGTGGCATTTTTTTGATACTAGAGGGTAGCTTATTGTAGCATATAATTCCGACGTAGTTCGGATCCCTTTTAAAAAGTTCTAGATTTGGAAGAGGAAGAATCAGATTATTTTTCCCCCTGGTAAAGTGTTTATGGGTATCTGATTGTATCGGCAGCTGAGCTAATGATGATAGAAAACTATATATCTTTATAAATTATAGCCTATGTGTTATTCTGATGTGTAAGCTATATTATTGTAAAGTTTCATCAAAATCCATTCGGTAGTTTTTGCGTGAAAGAGTAACAAACATCCATACATACATTCTTACAAACTTTCGCGTTTATAGTAGTAGTAGGATAAGGCCCTAAAACGCAACCCTACATAAATTAACACATCGATTCGAAAAATTACCCAAAGCGAAGCCGCGGGCAACAGCTAGTCAAATATTAATGCATAGATCATCGATATATCGATGGCAGAGGTATCGAACCTTTAAGTATGGACGTGTAGCCCCATAGGTCTCGCGAGATTATCAGTTTCATAGTTTCACACACTGCCCCATCGCTCCCCGCAACTGAGTGGCTCAGTAGCTTCAGTTTCAATATCGAATGGACCTGTGAGGTAGGAGATTGCTTCGCTTGATGCTAGACACGTGAGTAATGGTCTTCTTAATATTGGCCGGAGTCTCACATACTACACGTCCCTTGTCACCATTTAAAATATTTTGTTGATGTGAATATGTTTAGTTTAGATTTTCTTGGGCACAATGGCATAAACTTTAAGACCCACGATTTGACACGAGGTGATGGACAAAATGGCGTCGCATCACGCAAAATTACTGATCGTCAATCTAGTGGTGATCTTTAAAACAATAATATTTCACGAAAATAATTGGCTTTAGAAAAATAAAAATACAGAAATTTAACTTAAAGGAAAAACCGGAAAAACTTAAAAATCGATCAATCGTTCTCTATTTTGCAATTTCACCATATTGGCTGATATTTGATATTTGGCTGATTAGGAGAAGCCGGCAAGTGTGCCTATTCTCCATAGCAAATAAAATGGCGTATCCACTCAACCCCTATCCTCGCGAAGTAAAATCTCGTCCGTACCGTTTTGACCGTGAAACCGTCGAGCGTGAAATCGCCGTGAAGCGACGGCCTTGACAAAAACGACCATAAGTTATAACATTATACAATATATATATATATATATATATATATATATATATATATATATATATATATATATATATATATATATATATATATATATATATATATATATATATATATATATATATATATATATATATATATATATATATATATATATATATATATATATATATATATATATATATATATATATATATACATTTACATTTACATTTATATTTACATTTATATACATTTTGCCGTAGGTAACCCGAGCGGGTCGCTTCACATTCAAGGGGTCAATATACATATCGCACCGCCGATCAAATACAGTAACAATTTGAAAAATCCAGTTATGGTGTCTCTTTATAAAAAATATATAAGTATAAAAAAATACATAATTAAAAAAATTGAGTTAAAACTGTTAGTTCACTAATTCGTCTATTTCACTAGTAAAGTAACAGTTACGACACTTTTTGGGAGTGTAAAATGAGAAATGGCGATAATTTTTATAAAGAAAGACATTGAATTGGAATTTTTCCAGTTATAACTGTATTCGATCGGAGGTGCGACATCTAGATGAATAATATTTTGGAAATAGTAGATTTTATAGACATACCACATATAATATCCAATGCACATCTGTTAGCCAACGGATAAACGTCAATGATTTCTCCTTTTTTCGTCTCACATATCTCAACGAAAACTCTGGTATGTTTTGTAAAGACGCTGATGAACTGCTCGAGAATTTTAAAGTGGAACGTAGGAGTGATTACTTTACGTTCTCTTTTCCAAGTTGGACCTAAATATTTAGAGTTATCATTTATTTTCAGTATTATCATAGAAGACATATGTAAATGTTGGTTGGATGAGGCCGAGCGAAAAGAAATATTTAGTCTTACATATACTATGTGTACGAACCAGATGTCAATAGAAGACCGTCGCCAAGCCAAGGTGTCAAAAATGTATATTCAATGGGCTTTTGCAGTTGGGTTGAATGTTTTAGTATGGTCTGCAACATGTAATATTTTATTATTTAACGAGACAATGGGCCCGATTGCGTTTCTTTGTGAACTAAAACTAAAATTAGTCCAAGCGTACGAAACAGAACATTTATTTTATCGACGAACGATCGTCGTTAAATACTACCTGTCGAACTTAACTCGTCCGAACTCGTCCGAATAAATTCGTGCAGATTTCGTGCGGTGTAAGATTTGACCTTGGCAGGAAGTTTTAATGCGAAAAAGTGACAACCGGTCATCTCACAATCCGCTCTAGCGTACTGCCCTGTCTCGTTCACACCGACTAATTTCCGATTTTAGTTCACGAGGAAGCACAATCGAGACCAATGTGTATTTAGGTCAGAATTTTGATGATGATGATGACGATTAAATATTGGTACAAAATAATAAAATAAAAGTAGATATTTCCATTAACAAAACATATAACACTGATATTCCAACCCATTAGTCACGGAAACATATCAGTTTAAATAAAATAGTATAGAATATAATAAAATAGACTAACTTTATTGTGCTATAAAAAAATACTTAATAATTATTACACTGGTTTCATAAAAAAGACAATCTATGCACGAATGGCGGACATACCTTTAAAATAAACGTATAAGTAAATAACTTATGCTAAGGTTCCCCACGGTAGGAAAAAGGAGAGGACAATGCGAGGTATTTGGTTGGTGGCTGAGTAAAAATAAATGTTTCTTCAACAACTTTTTGGAAGTTTGCAACGAAGGTACGTGCCTGATAGAGTGAGAGAGCTGATTCCATAAACGGGCAGAATGGAAGTACGAAGGTCATGAAAATCTACATGTTTAAAATCATTATAATATATTATGTTATATTTGTAATATTTTTATTAAAAACTTTAGAAACATAAAAATTAAAACAGAAACAAAATTAGACACAAAATTATTAGAGAAATAAAAATGTCATTTTATATAAAGTGTGCATTTTCCCAGATCTTGGTTTAGGCGATTAAAATGATCGATGATCAGTTTAGTGCTCTATTTTTCTTAACTTTTAATCAAGAGTTTGCTCTCAGCCCCGGTTTAAAGGGGTTAAAATGACCTAAGATTAGTGCCTTATTTGACTGAGTTTTGTATTGCCGGTGTCATCAGCAGTTTATAATTTTATTATATTGATTTGGTCCATTTGCGAATAATATAATGCTAAAAAATTTATCTGATTGCGATCCAAAGAAGAAAAGATTCTTTTTAATGTGTGTGAGTTATTTGTATTTGATAAAAGTATTTTGTCTATATACAATCTTACCATAATTAGGTAATGTTTATTTTGTTTCAAATAAAATATAAAAATATGTCGGTACATATCAATTTATGTTAGTTTTTAATTCTCAATTCGGCTTATTGACATAACATAAAGTAACACATCTTAGCAATTTTCTTTAAAATACGTTTTTTTTAAATATGCTTTGTACCACTCGTAGATCCGTGTTTTGGATAGAACTGATTCACCATAAGCCTTTTCTAACATTTTTAGGGAATTGGCACACGAAAATCCGTTCGCAACACAAAATTTAAGGCAAACTCTTTGTTCAATACTTTGGTTCATTGTGAAAATCGTGGAGCACTACTAAGGTGTACAATTCAATTGCTGTTCTAATCAAAATGGTTGACAGTTCGCGCGCATTCTAGGCATAGAGTAAATAAACGTAACTCTACCAACTTTAGTTTTTTTTTTTTTTTTTAATCAATAACAGATTTTTATTAAGTTCTAAATTCCCGGAACTTTTATACGGATATATATATATATATATATATATATATATATATATATATATATATATATATATATATATATATATATATATTATATATATATATATATATATATATATATATATATATATATATATACACATAAAAAATATATATATATATACCTATATATATATATATATATATATATATATATATATATATATATATATATATATATATATATATATATATATATATATATATATATATATATATATATATATATATATATATACTATATATATATATATAGTATATATATATATATATATATATATATATATATATATATATATATGTATATATATATATTTATATATATATATATATATATATATATATATATATATATATATATATATATATATATATATATATATATATATATATATATATATATATATATATATATATATATATATATATATATATATATATATATATATATATATATATATATATATATATATATATATATATATATATATATATATATATATATATATATATATATTATATATATAATATATATATATATATATATATATAATATATATATATATATATATATATATATATATATATATATATATATATATATATATATATATATATATATATATATATATATATATTATATATATATATATAT
>CALYMY010000501.1:0-22888 GCA_944548615.1 Micropterix aruncella | reverse complement strand
TTGCCCATCAAGATCACTCGGGATCGGGTGGCATACGCATCATTTCCAAGAGTAAGGTGACGCCGGATCAACAGATACCCCCACTTATTAGGAAACACACGTCTCCAGACTCCCCGGGGTTATTTGCCTTATTGCGTAAGCGTCTCTGACACAGCCTGGTACGCAGACCACCCAGTTCCTCCCGAGGAGCTTCCCTGAATCCGCAGGTCTAATCATAACTAACTACGACTGACGTTTTGCAGTTGCATGCAGAGTCCATAGCAGCCCATAGGTTAAGCCCATCTTTGGGAAGGCTACCGGAATGGTTACAGTTATGGTAAAATAAAAAATAACAAATAAAATAATTATTCAATAATAAAAGTAATCTAATAATAAAAGTTTTCAATGTATGGCAGAATTTAAATATAGTGGCTTGTATATGAGATACTCAAGAAAAAAATTACAATATGATTTCAGCCCAAGGCATTTGTGTACCAATCTTCAACTCTAGGACTAATGTTTTGATATTGCAATAAGACTAGTGCGACCCCTGGTGGACCGATTGCAATCACAACTTTTCCAACTCTTGCCATGGCAAAATGATGGCTGCATGCCAACTTTTAGCTCAATCGGATTAAGCGTTTAGGCGCTATCGTGCAGGAATACACAGACTCATAGCAGGTACACAGAGAGACTTCCATTTGCAAATGGTCTTAATCGTCTAAGGGGGGCTCAACATGGATATATCCGTCTTCATCTCGGAAAAAAATGCGCGTGTACAACACTTTCCCTCTTCGTAGGTTGGTAGTCCGGGAAAGATGGGACTCGATGTTTTGGCGCGTACGAGGTCTCACATATATATCGACATTATTTGATATTGTGAGGGACCACCCCTGACTAGACTCCAAGTTGTGTGGTGTGAGGTGGTGGTATCAACTTACGAGTTAACTCCGTATTGAAAGTCGGTTTTGAGTGAAGTAGAAGGTATTTATTAATTGAAAGTTTGATATTGCCAGTTATAACGCTTCCCGAATAGGTTATGTTGTCGCGAGCGTATTGATGCGCGACTGCGGTTACGAGGATATATGGATGAGGATTGTATTTGTGCTCCTACTATCTTGTACTGGGCACAGCTCGAGTCTGTGGGATTGCAGACTGATGCTTCATGACTGGGAAAGATAAGAAAAGGAAACCAAGGAGCCGGACTCGTTGAGTGACCTCGTCAGAGGGGTACCGAGTATGCCATCGCAACCTTAGGGGAAGGTGATCACTTGAGGAATGATACTTTTGTTGCTTTTTCGCCGGTTTGTATAGGCCGGGAAATGATGCAATCCGAAATATTCCGAGTAAAAGTATTGTTTCATCGTGCTGATTCACCGCTCCACGAGTTAAAATAATAGCTGAATTGTGTCAGTGTATTTCACTGGAATTCGGTGCATTTGTTGATCGCATGTAATGGTACTTAAGAGCCATTACAATATTATGTCAACCTATGTCGCATTCAACTGGGACTGTCTTTAACAATGTAGCCGCATCTAACTGAACACTGGTAGGGAAATATGCCACGCCGACCAGTCGGCGCATCTTATAACGATGAATTGAAACGAGGGGCCTTAAGACGTTAATTCGCTCAGATTCGTATGACAATTCCCCGGTCCAAACGGAAGGAAGATAGTCTCCGCAAGTAGGGTAGGGGCGGACGAGGCGTCGCAAATGGCCCATTGGGATTATCACCTTATCTAAACGCACTGCCGCGAGCAGCTTGCCCCTAAGGACGGACCGGCCGAAAGACGGGGAAAGAGCGTGCCTTAAGAAATGAGAACTCTTTAGATTTTATATAATTTTGCCTACCTTAAAATACAGCATGTATCATAAATGATTTTTTAGTGAACGAACCAAAATCAATTTGTACAAAAAACTTCATTTGGCATACTTGTGAGTTATTCCTGTTATTATAAAATCTCCTGGAACAAATGAAAATAACATGAAAATGGTAGTATTGGAAAATCTATAACCTAAACATTTTAGAACCGGTTAACACGATTAAAGGCATTCTTCAATGACATTTATTCAATGTCAGGCTTCAATGACAGGCTTTTAGCGCAGTGGAGGGAGAAATAGAGCAGTTAATTTCATAATTACGGATATAATACAGATAATACGAAAAACGCCGATCGGCGAGCGTGGCCACCCAGGGGTTAAGGCCGTAGAAAAAATATCCGTAAAACGCCGTTGACCATGTGTTTTAATAAACACGTTTAATAGCCGTTTAGCGCCCGTTTTGGATGAATCCACTTTGTTGAGAAATAAACGCATTTTAAGCTTCGTTTAACTAAACAACGCATACACAAAATAATCATAGTCACGCAGGCTTTGTACTCCGGTAGATTGTGGTTAAACGACACTCGAGTCGACTTTGTTTCCATTCGACTAATTATAACATTATTTCTTGAAATATATATACTGATAATATATTATTTTTGATGTTAAAATACATCTAAATGCTACATTATATAAAAGAATTATTTGATACAATGTTTCATTTAATACATATACGAGTAAATGCAAAAGTCGAGATTTCCAATCGACTCGAGAATCGAGATTAAGTCGACTCTATTTCTTGATTTGCGCATTGCTACAAAAACGGAACTGACATGTCTACTGGCTTTTGTTTGGGCCGACTAGTTCCTCGAATCTCGTTTTCGTTTCGGTAATTCTCGAATTTCGGTTTTAAACCTACCTCGTCGAGAACAATTGGATAAAATCTCGGTCGATAAATCTTCCTTCACGAACACGTCTATGTTTGCCAAGGCCTCGATGGCAAACAACCTTTCCATGGCTTACAAGTCCTCTATATAAGTAATTTATTTAGGCGCATCGCGAAAAGCTTTGATATCACTTGATTTTTCACGAATTAATACGAACATTTCAATAAATGACCGGCTACGATTATCTGACAAATTGACAGATGACAACCAAATGGCTCTTTCACTTTCAAACCCTATTGCATTCAAGGAAAAACGTCAAAATGTCAGCTGTTTGTTGAACGTCGGCCATTTTAATAGCCTAAAATACCCCTAAACTAGGCCCAGCTAATGGCTAAAGGCATTTTAAGAGCCATACATTGCCAAGCTATGTTCAACGAGTCGTAAAAGTGTGGTTAAGCTTAAACAACGTTTACGCTCACTTTATTTTTTAAACATCCTTCATAAGCGTTGTTTCAATTTAAAATACGTTTATTCCTAAGGCTGTTAAAGTTTTCAACTTATTTAATGCAAAAAAGAGTAGTATGTATGTATTCAAAACTTCTTTTAAAATCCGGTTCATCTTATTGAGCCAGAGGACTAATAAAATATTCGAAGGCCGCACGAATAAAAGTGTGATTAAAAGTACTCTGTTTGTTTGGTGGCTTGTTAGATTTATAACCCTCTCTCTTTATCTCTCTCTCGCTCATACACCTTTTCTCTATCTCTTTCTTTAAATTGGACAATACATTTCTCAGATATCGTGTATACAGGTAGACAGAGAAGAATTTTATTTTTCGATTTTCGGGGTCTATGTGTTTAAAAACGTCGAGTAAAATATATTAGAGCAGAGACAAATTTTACTTACCGACGCTATACTTGAGCGACGATTGGTATGCTTGTTACATCATAATATCTGCAATTAATGTAATATAGTTAATATACAAGTAAGTTGAACCGCTACTTAGTAAAACCGTCTCGCATACTAACCCCACACAACGAGCTCCATTTGTTATTCGTCGTCCGTGGACAGTAAACGCTTCCGTTTTCCGTAAATGTCATTTCATTGAATTCAGTTTATGTTAATTGAAACTAAGGATTTTGTATCCTCGAAAGAGGGGTGTCTACGTAGCATCCAGATAAATCCGTATTATCAGTTCTCTAGTCTACTCCAAGCTGCTATTCTTCATTTGTTCCTCGTGTACTTAAATTAGTCTGCATCTTGAGATCGCTAGTTCTGAATCTCCGCATGCGAAAGTGCCTCCGCAGGGCGCCTAGGATAACATATTAATAATGCGATATTTTCCGCTGGTGCATCTAATGTGATCAGGTACTCCCCTCCCCGGTCCTGGCCAGGATTTTCGCGGAGTACCACATATCACGGTCGGGAATCAGAAACCTGAACCACTACCAAATACTTATTAAGGCAAAACCTGAACCAAATACTTAATAAGGCAAAATTAAGCATTATTTCTCTATGGAAAAATATCTGATGAGTAATTAAATCGATTATTAATTCAGAGTCGGCCAAGTAGGGTGATCGCTAATGTCCGGTGTGATTGTATGTATAATTACTTAATTTTCGGGGTCGAATCGAAAAATGGGAATCTTCCAATCGAAGGTCATTTTTGCAGGAACCACATGTCACATATTTCCCTGCAACAGGCAAAAGAGGTAGTGGAGAAATTAATATGGCAGCTGAGATCAATTCTTAAAAATTGCTTTATGTAATTGTTTCGGCAATATTGCTTCTAATTGCTGCCTATATTTTCTATATCTAATTATCGCCGACATAAATTGCCACATATCCCAGTGAGTAAAGAAAATACACAGCATTATTTTTTTAACTCGTTTTATGTATAACTATGTCTCGCTTTAGCGCGGGAAGCGGGTTTCAGCTGACCGGCGACGGGTGGATGCGCCGACCGCAGCGTGAGCGTAGCCAGCCAGGCCAGCCTCTGCCTCCATTGCAGCCACAATTATAACAAAAAGCGTTGCTCGAGCCTGCCTTTCGCCGCTTGAAACCGCCGCACTCGTAGATGGTTGTGGTTCCTGGGCTTGGCTCAATCTAACGTGATCCCTGTAGAGACAAACACGTTCCGCCGAGATCAAAACCGGCCGGGATCTATCTCTCTCTCTCTCTTTCTCCCTCTCTCTTTTGCTACCCGAGCTCTTGCATGCCAGTTTTGTACGTTATGTATCGCACTCGGTGACGCCATAGTAGAACAGTCGTCAAACTACTTCAAAAAACCACACCGTTTTAAACTCTATAAATTCTAATGGTCACACGTGTGAGTTTTACGTATTACACCTACTATAGCTTCGTGATCTCTGTTAAACGCGACTACAATCACTCGAATCGATCACTGTACTCCTGAGTAATCACTAAATAAACACATCGCGCGATGGTCAATGTAGTTCTGATTGCGTCTTGCTGCGCGCAATTACAGCGTCATTTACGCCAGCGACAAATCCACAAACGAGTAATGGCTTGTATCCTCTAAATAACGTTTATAAAATAATGCTAGTAGGTTCTATACTACCAAAGTAATAGGCGATCTAGTCATGGCATATTTCATTACATATGGTTTATGCAAGTGACTCCCCCCCCCCCCCCTACTGACCGAAATAAAAGACGTTTCACGTGTAAAAAAAATACGCTCATACTTCAGCATTAAATAAAATGATTAATGTACTAACTTTATGGACCAATGGGCCAAATGGTTCCAATGTAACAACCAATTGAAGAAGTATTAATAAATGGACCAAACCAGTTAATAATTTTTTTGGTATTTTTTTCGAATATTATATCATTAAAGTTATTACTAAATGAAGATGAATTTCGTCTTGCTAGATTTGTCTATTCCCTCTTTTTTTGTTTTAAGCTCATGATAATATAGCACTACAAGCCACCGCCGCAATGAAACCGTCGTTCACGGCCAACGTTTGTTTAACAGTATTGCTTATGTATGAATGTATTTCCTAGTTTACTAAAGATGCTTCATATCGCTCGGGTGTTTGGCGGTATTTCTAGCAACAACTGCGACACAATAACATGACATTGGACCCGATTGCGTTTCTTTGTGAACTAAAATTGAAATTAGTTCAAGCGAAGAGATAGAGCAATACGTTAGAGCGGAATATGAAACGAACGATCGTCGATAAAGACTACATGTCGAACTTATACTCGTCTGAATAAATTTGAACACATTTCGTGCAAATTTGAACACATTCAGATGATTTATCTTTGATTGGTAGGTTTAATGCGAAAAAGTGACAACCGTTGATTTCACATTCTGCTGTAGTGTATTGCCCTGTCTCATTTACACGAACTAATTCCCGATGTTAGTTCACAAAGAAACGCAATCGAGCCCATTACATCATAATTGACAAATATTGCATAGGATTGAGGAACTTAAATGGAAAACAAACATCAATTCCCATTCTCTAAATAATAAATTCTCTAAATATTCTATTAAATGTCTGTTTTTATCATCTGAATTGGTTTTTACATAACCTATTTTATATTTTATTTATCAATATTTATTCCGTCTACGTCCTTTGGTGTATCGCGGTATTGAAAAGATTTATTAATGCGCTATTAATAATGTATTTATTGTGTCATATCGATTAATTTATTAAGGCTAGGCGCACGGAAAGATATTAGTTACAAACGGCGTAAAGTTCGGCGGTTGATCGTTGAGCCGAGGCGTGGTGGGAGACAGGCAACCAAAGTAATGTACCGCGTAGGCAGTAGGGTTGATCACTGGTTATTTTCTATATGGTCGATCCGGTACAAGGGCAAGACATTAAAATATATAAATTTATTATATATAACGAATATTTATTCTGGACTTACAATTGTTTTACATCGACTATCCTACAGCTACCTAACGTGATGTTACTGCAGGCAGAACCTTTGACGCAGCTTTTAATACAATATTATATATAATCTTCATTATATGTACATTTTTAAGTGGCCAAAACGCACCCTCCTTATCTAAGATTCTATAAATTCATATCTATCCACTTTCAAGACTTATTATACCAAAGCAACCTGACACTGCTACCGCTCATCGCCCGGAACACCTATAAAAATGGGTAATCGGCATTTAAACTTATGAGTGTTTTCTTTTTCACCTTACATTCTCACCTTAATAACAATGCTCGATAATCCGTTTTGCACAGTGCACCAAAGCCGTTCGACTCAGGTTCCAGTTTTTCTGAACAAAAGCGCGTTTGGATCAGCAAAGTGTGTCTTACTATTTCTTTTATCGCCAGGTGTATATTTACTCTGGAGGATATATACCATTTTAAATTATTTGACTTAACCCTTCCAATCGCGAAGTAAAAATTCAGCTGTCACTTACGCCGGCGACATTTTCGCGCGTAAATTCGGCGCAAGTCAATAACCTTGAGTAAAACGACTATAACTTGTAAACTACTATATGGATCATAAAAAGAATAACTGTAAAATGATCGAATTGAAATTTGACATATAAAACATTATAACCTTATCGGCTCTAATCTATCTACATATCTATCTAGAAACGCGTTCAATTTTTTCAATGGATTTTTTGCAAGGTGACCGTTGGCTAACCAAAATTGATTAGCTCAAATCTTAGCATTTGTAAGCGTCAAACCAAGAATGGTTAACTCAAGTAGGAGGAGTTAATTCATTACCAATTTCAAAGTAACAGCTACTTTTTATAGGCTATAATCACTACAAGCTAGAAAAAAATGCGAAGATGTGGTATTTTCCATAGGTTGTTTATAAGTTGCATTGATTGCTCTTATCTGCTGGGAATGCTATCTTTCCGTGCTTCGCAGCTCACTCGCCAAACGAATTTATTCTACATTTCGCAATAGAGAATATAAATAAACACTTTCAAAAATAAATACAGTGCTTTAATTTAAATACAAATTGTGATGGAATAAAATTAGTATTTAAATTATATTTTTTTTATATTTGATTCGCAAATTTGGTAAATATATTGTGACATACGCACTCTAATTTCATTATTATTCTAATCCTATATTCAGCATTAACATAATTATGAAGTAATAAGGTATAGTCGTATGCCTCCTGCTGTATTGTTAATAAAACTTGTCGTTAAAATTTTAAACTTATTCGGGCGATTACAATACGCTGGCGCACACCCTTGATTTGCTGGGTGTCGTTGCCTGCTTAATAAATTGAGGCTCGCTTCAAATCTGAGTATAAATTCGAAGGTACTATAAAAGACGACTCAAATGGCCCATTGGTATTATCACGCTATCTTAACTCACTGCCGTGAACAGCTTGTCTCCTTTGCGGGTGGTGAGAGAGAGAAGGGGGCGGGAGGGTGAGAGGGGTGACGACGGTTGATTCTGCGGATTTAATTTGGAGCCTCTGCTCATTTGGCGTAGCCTGATAAAGGTGGTGGTCGGCGCGCTCGATTTTATCCTCACGTCTTGCCATACTTGGCTAATGGTGGCCGCAACGACCCAACTTGGCGGTAATGACCCGATTCCGGGAAAAATATCGAAATCGTAAGATTGCCATTGCCTTGGGGAATTTGCAATCCGCTCCACATTTGGAAAACTCACTGCAAGCAACATTAAAACATTTTGTAGTGTTTTCAGCTAAAACTGGTAATATTTTTATATCCTATGTGCTGCAATATTACCACATTCCCTGCAACAGTTAAAATTTGAATCTCGCTCGAGATGCGTCACGAGGTCTTTTAAACCTCGAGCAGAACTAATTCAAGGTGCCGGCGAGGTCTATCAGACCTTGCTCGTAGGAGGTATCTTTAAGATACTGAAACTCAATCAACTTTTTATATTATTAGATTTTTTTGTTAGAACATTAAAAAATATACAAAGGTTTAATAGGATTAAAGCCGATTTTTGTCGGAAGACCCAGTTTAGAAATTACAGAGGGTTTCAGTAGACGAGGTTTAAATGTCCCGTCCCGCATACAATAACAATAATAATATCGATAAAAACTAAGGATGGAAAATAGGCGCAAAACGAAAACATCGAGTAAATATTAAGTTTTTTTTAAATAGTGAGATTACAATAAAATTATATTATAAAACACTTATAAAGATGTACATATAATGATATATTAAGTTACAGGAATATTTAGATCGCCCTTTTTAAGAAACATTTATTTTCCTGTTCTCTCTCTAGATTTATTCAAAACAGTTTTTCTGAAGTAGTTTTTTCTGAAAATATGTTAGTTTCTTTAACCATTCTGTTTATAATTTCGTTGGTTACAAATAACTTCAAAAAGCCATTGGGGTCCTTTGCTGTAGCTGTAGCATGATGTTTACTGGTATCTGCATATTCATGAAATTGTTGCCTTTCGTTAAAAATATTCTTCCACCTTTCATTAGCCTGGGATGGTAACTGGACAGGTGCTTGGTTTTCCTTTTCATGACAAATCATCATCTGTGGTTGACGGGTAGTCTGAAAGCTCATAAGGTATGTCACTGTCACTGGTGGATTCATTTACCTAATTCGGGTTAGCAGTATCGCTTTCTGTAAAATTTCCAATGTTTGTTTGTACTAGTGGTGGTTGAAAAGTAATCGAAATCATAGAATTCGAGACAAAAAGATTATGCGATGATAAGTCTTGTTATCGCCCAGTTGTGAAGACTCGGTTATCAGGTGATACTAAACTCCACAAGCATACGTGAAAAAGACTGCCGCTCTTGTTGATCTATATAGTTAAACGCAGTGTTAAAAAGGGTAGGAGGGACTTTTACTGATATTTCTGTTAACATTTTGAAATGCCAACTGCTGATTAGATTATAATCCATTTTAACTTCCCCACAATACGGTTACAAGGGGAGTTCTCTCCCCATAAAAGGTTCATTTATGGGTCTATCTTCCGAATCAAGTGCGCCTGTCGAATGGGTGGCAACTGTTGGTATTGCGTCCAACTCGAGGTCCAAGATCATAGGCGTTTATAATGCTGGTTCAAAATCCAGGTGACGTTTAGACAATGAAGCAAACTTATTGACTTGATCGTTGTCGCAATCATTTAAAACAGTACAAGATAATCTCTGTTTGGGTTCGATTGATGTCGGTGTACAATTTGGAGTATTGATTAGCAGATCTATTTCACACGAATTTAAAGCGGAAGTAAATTTGCGGCTCCAATGTCATTAAACTCGTTGTTTGACAATGACACCTGTTTCTGTGCTAGGGCTAAGGTAAACACTATTTTCAAATTCATGACGTATAACTTTTTTCGGTCCAATCTTACAATTTCGTTGGTTTCGTTGGTTGAGATAAACCTAAAGAAGGTCCAAAAGGCTCTTCTTCCAAATCCTTGGCCATCGCCAAATCGAGTAATACTTTCGACCGAGTGCTTGATCGCTTCATAGTGCTTGTTTCTGAACTCAGATTGGCGCAACACAGGCTACGTACACTGACACACGCGAAACATCGTGATTTCTACGCGCGAAAATGTATCGACAGACGTGCTTGCTTGTGTACAACCCGAAGCTTACTGGCACATCAACGGCGTTCGACTAATGTGCGGTACGGGACGTGATGGGGCCGCTCGAAGGGGTCAGTATGGTCCCGGGCCGCACTGCAAGTAATGGTGTTGCCTTTTTTCAGTGTAGGCGAGGTCTTTAAAACCTCGTTTACTATTTAAAGTTTTAAACGTTTACATATTACGAGATATTCCTTATTATACATTTATCTCTTTTATACCTAACTCCTAACCATATAAACCAACTGCCGCACCTGAGGGAATAGCGTATTTTCGGCCCCGCACAAGAAAAAAAGTTGTGCGAGGGGTCTGATAGACCTCGCGCCGCAGTTACTACTCGGACAAATGACCCATATACGAGCATATATGTATTGAAAAAAAGGCTTTCGAAATTAAAAACAGAGATTTAGATAAATGATATTGCAAACTTATATTACAATAATACAAATCATTATTGTTTAGGAATTTAAACACATTTCAACTCATCCCATAACTTTTTTATTTGATAATTTCTTGTATAATTTTAATGAAAATACTAACAGTATGAATCGTGTTGAATAAACATAAGAAAATATAAAGCCTGCCAAACAACTAGTTAAAAAGAGTAGATCTGGAATAGTAAAACCTTGGAAGCGCACGCCTACGCCAGGTATTTTCTGTAAATAATATAATAAGTTTAATTTTATTTGTTTCATGGTTAGGAACATATTAAATTATGAAAATTATAGTTATGGCGCTTACTTTTTTTAATACCAAAAAAATATGATACCGACACCCCAAAAAAAGGAAATTTTAAAAGGCAGTTTCGAAAGCCCTAAGGAGCACAAGTACAAAAAATCAAGATGCTTTAATTTAATTCGAGTTTTGTTTAAACCCAGTATACTCTGTGATAATGAAGACGCTTCTCTAGATATATAGGAAATGAACTTCAATAAGTTGATTTCTAGTGAATACACTAAGTTTATATCTGCGTTAACAAACCTCAATTGATACATTATCTATGCACCAAAATAACGGGGTAGTAATATATTTACATACTTTTGTTAACATATACGACAGAAGTAAATGGAACAAGAAGCCAACCGATTTTGGTAACAAAGAGTTTACCTCAAGGTTCCATTCTAGGTCCATTTTTATTATTAGTGTACACCAATGACTTGCCAGGATGTGTGTCATCCGAGAATGAACGCATCTCTTATCCATCTGTGACAAAAATAAGGAATCATTTAAAAATAGAATTAGGTATACGATTGATCAACTTTTGATTTGGTTTAATGCCAATGAATTACGTCTAAATATTACAAAATCAAAAATAATTCTTTTTGCTTAAGACCTGCCAATGTTGGCTGTTTAAATGAATTACACGCCTTTCTTGAAATCGACATCTCAGTAGATATACATTTTCTAGGATTAAGAATTAACAGTAAATTTAAATGGAATGCTCACATCCAACAATTAGCTCGTAAGCTATATAGCTCGATATACTCTATTTAAAAAATCAGAAGTCTTTGTGGTTTTGCGGCAGCCAAATCAGTATACTTTGCGTATTTTAACTCATTAATGACGTATGGACTACTATTTTGGGGAAATGCCGCAACCGGTAAAAGAATATTTCTTTTGCAAAAGAGAGCACCGCACAGCATGTATCAGGTAACGACTAGGACCTCATGCAAAGAATATTTCAGCAAAGAAAGGGTAATGACTATGTATTCGGCGTTCATATACCAGTATTTAATATATGCTAGACAGCACCTCGCATAAACTGCAATTAATGCAGACATTCGCTCGCATCATACCCGCGGTAGCTCCCTTTTATGCGTACCCCGAATGCGACTGGCAAAAGTACAGAAAAGCTACTTGCACCTTAGCATTAAATTCTATAATCTACTCCATACAATATTTAATCAGCTGGAGGACATAAAATAAAAAAAAAACCATCAAGGAGATGGTGATAGGCCACCCTTTCTATAATCTGGCAAAATTTGAAAGCCATGATTTTGGATATATTGTGCCCATTTAAATTACTTTAAAAAGTAGAGCCTTATTGTCTGATTATTCTATATGGTTTTATATCTGTACTTTTAGTTTAAAATGCATAACGTACTTTTAATTTGATTATTTAACATTTTACTGTCAATTTGAATATTACGATGAATAATTTTACTACGTATCTTTTCGAATTACTAACTACTTAAAATATTAGGATTCTATTTTGATTATTTATATTTATAGTTTGACAGTCTAATAGTTAATTTTTGACTACCTATGTATGTTCAGTAAAGAGTAGTAACGAGACTTACTACCTAACCCAATTATTTTGACACGTCCAAGAGCGGTCTTTAGCCGTCAATTAGACACGACGAAAATGTAATGTAAAACAAAATGTAATGTATAAAATGCCAGTGAAATGGTAATATATATTCTAAAAGCAAACTATTTTAGACTCCTTGAGCGAAAACACACCATCATTACCGGCAAAATAATCGTAGACTTGAATATTAATATTTTAAATAAATTCACATATATTTGTGAAAATTGGCTAAACTAGGACAGAAATAATATTTATTTACTTGCTGACTGAAACGCGTTATTCGACAACAGAGCGAGAAGCGTCGAGAGTTATAAGCTCGGCGAGCCTTTTCAACCTAATCTAGACGGTGCAAGCGGTCCAAAATTAATTATAGGCACTTTAAATTCCTAATTTTATTATCAAAAAATGATTGTTGGTTTTTACATTTGTATTTTGCCGGCTTTCATTTAGGACCGGAAGTTGGCTATATTTCCACTTTCTGTGCCGTGAAATTGGCTTTTTAACTTATTGGATGGGTTCTTGTGGTCGTTAGCTGCTATACGGAAGTCTACAAAAATATGGAAATACAGGAAATTTGTATGTTAGGACGTGAAAGAAATATTTTTTTTGCGATATATGCACTAAGGTGCCTAGTTATGAATATTTTTCGAGTTGCTAATCACCATATCTAGAATATCAGTGGACTGCAATCGACATCTATAAATAATAGAGAAAATCGACATCTATAAATAATAGTAAATTTGACTTACTTAATTAAAATTGATGAAATGCCTCGCGATTGCCGTTAGAATTTATAATATAGGGATTCCTGCCCCGTCTAAGACGTATCTCAGATGGAGTAACTGCCACATTTGCACAATTCTAAGAAAGGCACAAATAATTTCACTCAATAGAAGAAAGACGCACAGTGGCAACGTAACAAGAATGCGCGCAGAAATTAGCTTAATATGCATTCTCTAAAGGAGATGCAAAGGCCTTGGGGGGCAATTTGCAGTAAACTGTACGTTTCGCCTCTTCGACGGGTGCCACTCGGGCGAATGCTAATTCCCCAAGCGAGCATTCCCTTTGCGGCGAATATATCTTCCTTCTCATTTTCAACGACTAATTTAATATCAGCCACCGGAAATGAGCCGAGTTAATTAAGCATTTCAAAGGTAATTGATTAAATAGTATGCATATAAAGAGAAATGCCCGGCTGTGGTTTAAATAAACGGTTGGCACAAAAGAATTGCAATTGTTGGATTTTTATATCCTCATTTTCAGTGTATTTCAGCAAATATGTAATTAATTATAGAGGATTTTTTTATCAAATACGTAGTTGGTTTCTAGGTTCTGTCATATATTCATTAGTAAAAAAGTTAAACTATAGTGTCTTTGAACACAAGCTATTCCATCATGATAAGATATAAAACATACAACAAACACTAGTTAATTTAAATGTAGAATTCCATACTACGTGAAAAATATCTTCAGCTAATTATCATAATCAGCTTGAACAAAATATCATACATCAGACGAGACTAATCATAGATTGAATCACAAACCATTTTCAAGATACAACCGAATTGATAACTTCCTCCTTTTTTTAAGTCGGTTAAAAAAGATAGCCTCGGTCCATCTCTCCCACACTGTATGGGTGAGTTTGAACACCCACTAAAGATAGATGAATCTAGCGAAAATAAGTAATACTTTGGATAACTTTTTAGTCTGCTCTAGTTCTGCTTAAACGTGCTTTTGGTGTTCCAAACATTCTTAAGACTGCATTGATTCCCAAACCGTCAGCATAACAGAATTGATTAGATCAACCTTAGTCCATTCTCTTCGACATGCCCCTTTTTTCCCACATATGTACGTTAAAGGCATTTCTGATAACGCAAAATTAAAACTCAATAAATGCGCAAACCTCAAATAACTACCAAAACCTCAAAAAAAACTCATTTTAAGTGATCGATCTCACTAGCAACATTTATTTATTTATTTATTTATTTATTTGTTACAACTTGGTATAGAGTTAACAGTGAGATCGTACAGATATGATTTGTAATTATTTATATAAGTAATAAGAAAATGAATACATCCCATACGATCATTCTAGACGAATGCCCAACTAGACCGAACAGCCTGTATCTGGGCATACGAAATATATAGCCTTTGTTTTTTGAGTAGTACTGGCGTTTGAGTAGTACTGACTAATAGACTACTTTCAATACTAACACTAAGATAATGAATAAAGAAATAAAATATAAGAAAATAACTAACATATCTGGTTCATCTCTTCTAAATCGTGAGGATAGAAAGTTCACCCCCTCACATTATAGGTATACCTAAACGTTTATCAAAATTGTTGAGGCTATATTGCCGCTTTGAGAACATGCAAGTACAGTGATGGTAATTTTAATCATAAATATTCAGTATTTGCTACATACCCCTTGTTATAACTACAACGATTAAAAAACTGACACTCTGTAAACATTTTCCACAGTTTTTCTGGAAAAAAAAACAAAATAGGGCAGCCATATTTTGTACACTTTGCAGCTGGTTCGAAATGACGACTTCAGTGTTGCCAGTTTTTAAAAAATAATTGTAGTTTGGGAGAAATTAAGATGGTCCGTGTCTTCCGCCGGTCCATCTCTCCCTGAATTACCATAATATATACCTATAACTATTCATATCATATCGTGACAGTTTGGTAATACAAAGTCAGTAATGCTTTGAATATTAAAAAGAAACGAATTCCATCCATACCACGTGCAACGTATGAAGGCTTTTCTGCCCGCCGACTATGTTTCTGTATTGGCGTTTTGTAGAGAAATGAAATACATGGCTTACAGTAATGTCTTACTAATCTTACAATATTTATAATTACTAAGTATATTTTCGTATATACTCGTATTGAAGCGATAGTAATGTAATAGTAATGCGCTGCCTTTTCTTGCAAAAATAAAATTAAATAAATAAAAAAGGAGATTTAATATTCTATTAGATATTATAATAAGCAAGTACATAGTCGACGGATGGCTGAATCACTTGATGGGCAATATTTTTCTTTAATAAGATATTTAAATTGACAATATGGCAACTAACGCCACAGTTTGTAGTTTGTTTCTTCTCGTTATCGGCTCGCACTCAATGGCTTTTTTCCTCGAAATTGTAGCAGAAACGTTGCATTGAAAGCATGTATATTTCATGAAGTTCACACAATAGACAGGCAACAAAGGAGTGGAAGTACGCGGCGCCCGTATCTTGCATTCGCGCGAATAAAAAATATATAAATCAGGGGCATAAAACAAGCATTTCATTACGACAGACGCCAACTGAGTGTATTCTTCTACATCTTTTATACATGAGCTGAGAATACATTGTATCGGCTCTGACATAATCAAGGGTATTGCAGCGAGAGAACTGACATAGATTAATACGAGTTATGTTTTTATAAAAGATGCGGATTTTTTAAAAACTCAAACTGATTTTTTTTTGGGTCGGCACCGTGTACACGAGTAAAATATCACTGTGTAGTCTCCCAATTGCAGAATTATTAAAAAATATTTGAGTTAAATTTATTTTGGAATAGATTGTTCAAGTTCCAAAATACACTGTTATTCGTCTCACTTTGTAAAACACTACTAAATAACATGAGAATTACATGGTGAAAAGTAGGTTTGTCAACAAATAACTTTATGACAAATCCAAGTCGCAGTTAGGAACTGACTCATATTATGTTAGATGAGTAATAGTGGTTTAATGTAGAGATTAAGACATACAGTATATTTACTACCTATTTAATATTAAATACTATTATTAATATTACAAACAATTAATATACTTGTAATAGCTTCTTTCATAGATAAATTATTCAATACAAATTAAACTACAATTGGAAGTTTTTCTCCGTTCCAGAGCGCCAGAACTATAAAATTGCTATTTATTCGTTATAGTTTTGAGACCATCAATATTATCAAATATTACAAAAGTTTCTTCAAGTTTATTGAACATTCGGGATGCATTGCCCTTGTGTAAATGTCGTTTATATCCGAATTATTAACAAAATAAACCTTTCTCAGCCCTCCTTGTTTTTATTTGCTTGCTGAATATTTGGTTATTTTTATAATTATACCCTCTACCCAGTACATGTAATTGATCAAACAGTTGCTCTAAACTACATTAGGGAGGATTTTTAAATAATGACTCTTAATAATAGTTTCTGATTATAAGGAAATGTATCAATAGTCTCTAAAGTAGTAAGAGCATATAAATAACATTATTAAAAAATATGCATACCTGTACTATCAGGAGATGTGTATAAGTGAGGATAAGTGGGAGCTGTGTGTGCGTTTTACCTAAGAAATAAGGTAATTTATTGCCTTATTTTATTAACAGAAATAAGGCTTTTGTCATTGATTAAAATGTTTATAGTAAGAGGATAAATTCAGAAAATAGTATATAGGTTCTATATTCGTTTATGTATACATATACGAAGATTGTAATTGAGGTAAGAATAGATATACTCTCATCTCATCTATCAAATAAAGTCATATATATATATATATATATATATATATATATATATATATATATATATATATATATATATATATATATATATATATATATATATATATATATATATATATATATATATATATATATATATATATATATATATATATATATATATATATATATATATATATATATATATATATATATATATAATATATATATATATATATATATATTTTTTTTTTTATTTAAAATAAAATTAGTAAAAGCTACTTAAAAAGTAGCGAAGGATAACCCAGCTAGTATTGGGAAATGCTTATGTTTGAATGAGATATACTTACGGATGTGCACGACTTTCGATTTAATGGCTCGTTGATAACAAACTCAGCCAATTGTATCATATTTTAAATGTTGGTAGCATTAGAAATTTGAATTATTTCGTAATGTCACTTTCATTTAGAAAACGGCTTTGCCGAAGTGATCAATAGTTTAATTTTTTATTTTTTCGCTTAATTCGTCTCAATTGAAGGCATTTTGTGTTGCATAAGGATAAGCCCTATTTATGAGATATATGGATGAATAGTGATCGTTAGTCGACTGCAAAAGGACCTTTAAACTTACATTGCACCGTCGAAAGTCGTGCACATCCGTAAGTATATCTCATTCAAACATAAGCATTTCCCAATACTAGCTGGGATATCCTTCGCTATTTTTAAGTAGCTTTTACTAATTTTATTTTAAATAAAAATATCATCCTATAAACGGATTTCTTTACAAACCTTATCAAATATAACAATATATATATATATATATATATATATATATATATATATATATATATATATATATATATATATATATATATATATATATATATATATATATATATATATATATATATATATATATATATATATATATATATATATATATATATATATATATATATATATATATCTCATATATAAAAAGAGAAGTTCCGATTCACTCATTCATTCATTCACTCATTCATTCACTGACTGACTCATCAACGCCCAGCCCTAACCCTTAGACCTAGGAAGCTGAAATTTTTAACATAGGTTCCTTTTAGGACGCAAACGCTCACTAAGGGCGGATTTTTCGAAATTCAACCCCTAAAGGGGTGAAAAGGGGTTTCACAGTTTGTATGAAAAACCTATATAGATGTACTTTTTAATTCGATACTTTGAAAGACTACTCTAATAAACAAATAAGGAAATAGGTGTTTCATGTTTTTTCAAAATTCTACCCTTAAAGGGGAAAAACGGGGGTTTAAAATTTGTATGGACAAACGATTTTAGATGGACTTTTTATTTCGAAAGTTTGTAAGATTACTCTAATAAATAAATAGGGAAACACGTGTTTCATATTTTTTCAAAATTCAACCCCTAAAGGGGTGAAAAGGGGTTTCGAAATGTTTATAGAGAGACGATATAGATGTACTTTTTAATTCGAAACTTTGTAAGATTACTCTAATAAACAAATAAGAAAACAGGTGTTTCATGTTTTTTCAAAATTCAACCCCTAAAGGGGTGAAACGGGGTTTCAAAATTTGTATGAATGAACAATATTAGATGTGCTTTTTATTTCGAAACTTTGTAAGATTACTCTAATAAATAAATAAGGTAACACGTGTATCATATTTTTTCAAAATTCAACCCCTAAAGGGGTGAAGAGGGGTTCCAAAGTTTATATGGAAAATCGATATAGATGTACTTTTTAATTCGAAACTTTTTCAGATTACTCTTATGAACAAATAATCAAATAGGTGTTTTATGGTTTTTCAAAATTCCGCCCCTAAAGGGGTAATACGGGGGTTTAAAGTTTGTATGGATAAACGATTTTAGATGGACTTTTTATTTCGAAAGTTTGTAAGATTACTCTAATAAATAAACAAGGAAACACGTGTTTCATATTTTTTGAAAATTCAACCCCTAAAGGGGTGAAAAAAGGTTTCCATTTTTTTATGAAGAAACGATATAGATGTACTTTTTAATTCGAAAGTTTGTAAGATTACTCTAATAAGCAAATAAGAAAACAGGTGTTTCATGTTTTTTCAAAATTCGACCCCTAAAGGGGTGAAAAGGGGTTCCAAAGTTTGAATGGAAAATCGATATAGATGTACTTTTTAATTCGAAACTTTTTAAGATTACTCTTAAAAACAAATAATCAAATAGGTGTTTTATGGTTTTTCAAAATTCCGCCCCTAAATGGGTAATACGGGGGTTTAAAGTTTGTATGGATAAACGATTTTAGATGGACTTTTTATTTCTAAAGTTTGTAAGATTACTCTAATAAATAAATAAGGAAACACGTGTTTCATAATTTTTGAAAATTCAACCCCTAAAGGGGTGAAAAAGGGTTTCCATTTTTATGAAGAAACGATATAGATGTACTTTTTAATTCGAAACTTTGTAAGATTACTCTAATAAACAAATAAGAAAACAGGTGTTTCATGTTTTTTCAAAATCCAACCCCTAAAGGGGTGAAACGGGGTTTCAAAATTTGTATGAATGAACAATATTAGATGTGCTTTTTATTTCGAAACTTTGTAAGATTACTCTAATAAATAAATAAGGAAACACATGTATTATATTTTTTTTTAATTCAACCCCTAAAGTGGTGAAAAGGGGTTCCAAAGTTTGTATAGAAAATCGATATAGATGTACTTTTTAATTCGAAACGTTTTAAGATTACTCTTATAAACAAATAATCAAATAGGTGTTTTATGGTTTTTCAAAATTCCGACCCTAAAGGGGTAATACGGGGGTTTAAAGTTTGTATAGATAAACTATTTTAGATGGACTTTTTATTTCGAAAGTTTGTAAGATTACTCTAATAAATAAATAAGGAAACAAGTGTTTCATATTTTTTTTAAATTCAAGCCCTAAAGGGGTGAAAAAGGGTTTCGATTTTTTTTATGAAGAAACGATGTAGATGTACTTTTTAATTCGAAACTTTGTAAGATTACTCTAATAAATAAATAAGAAAATAGGTGTTTCACGTTTTTTCAAAATTTAACCCCTAAAGGGGTGAAACGGGGTTTCAAAATTTGTATGAATGAACAATATTAGATGTGCTTTTTATTTCGAAACTTTGTAAAATTACTCTAATAAATAAATAAGGAAACACGTGTATCATATTTTTTCAAAATTCAGCCCCTAAAGGGATGAAAAGGGGTTTCGATTTTTTTATGGAGAAACGATATAGATGTACTTTTTAATTCGAAACTTTGTAAGATTACTCTAATAAACAAATAAGACAATAGTTGTTTCATGTTTTTTCAAAGTTCAACCCCTAAGGGGGTGAAACGGGGTTTCAAAATTTGTATGAATGAACAATATTAGACGTGCTTTTAATTTCGAATGTAGGAGGAGGAATGTGCTGTAGGAGTACTCTAATAAAAAAAAACCAAAATGCGATTTTCGTGGTTTTTCCTAAATTCAACCCCTAAAGGGGTGGAAAGGGGTTATAAAATTAATATGAAGAAACGTTATTGATGGTCTTTTTAATTCGAAACTTTGTTAGGTTACTCTATTAAACAAATAAGAAAATAAGTGTTTAATTTTTTTTTTATTCTACCCCTAAAGGGGTGAAACAGGGTTCCACACTTTGTAGGAATAAACAACATTAGATGTGCTTTTTATTTCGAAAATTCGAAGGATTACTCTAATAAAAAAGTAAGTAAATACGTCTTTCGTGGTTTTTCAAAATTCAACCCCTAAACGGGTGAAAAGGGGTTATACAATTTGTATGGAGAAACGATACAGATAGACTTTTTAAATCAAAACTTTGTAATATTACTCTCATAATCAAATAAACAAATGGGTCTTTCATGGTTTTTCAAAATTTCGCACTTAGAGGGGTAAAACGGGGTTTTAAAGTTTGTATGGATAAACGATTTTAGATGGACTTTTTATTTCGAAACTTTGTAAGGTCACTCTAATAAATAAATAAGGAAACACGTGTTTCATATTTTTTCAAAATTCCACAACTAAAGGGGTGAAAGGGGTTTCAAAATTTGTATGGAAAACGATATAGATATACTTTTTAATTCGAAACTTTGTAAGATTACTCGAATAAACAAATAAGCAAATATGTCTTTTGTGTTTTTTCAAAATTCAACCCCTAAAGGGGTGAAACGGGGTTTCAAAATTTGTATGAAAAAACGATATTAGATGAACTTTGTAGGATTACTTTAAAAACCATCTAAGCAAATATGTGTTTCGTATTTTTTTGAAATTTCACCCCTAATGGCGTAAAAAGGGGTGTTTAAGTTTGTATGGAGAAACGATATTAGATGGACTTTTTATTTTGAAACTTTGTAGGATAACTATTATAAACAAATAATTAAATACGTCTTTCGCGTTTTTTCACAATTCATCCCCTAAAGGCGTGAAAAGGGGTTTAAAATTTGTATGGAGAAACGATATTAGATGGAAATTGTATACTCTAATAAACATTTAGGCAAATACGTATTTAGTATTTTTTTAATTCAACCCCTAATGTGGTGAAAAGGGGTTTAAATGATAATAAACAAATAAGCAAATGCATGTTTCATATTTTTTTTAAATCTGCCACTTAGGGGGTGAGAAGAGGTAAATAACCCTAAAAATCAAAAAAGAAGTCGCGCGCGACGGTTCCCGGACGTGAGAAGGCGCTAGAACCTCATTATAAATTCATCATTTGTCTCGATAACATGCGTAGCGCAAGCACCGCGATCGTCACATCTTCACGCCTTAATTACTTAGTTGATCATCATGAAGTACATATTGACAGGAGTACCTACAGAGAAGGACGTTAGATACCTTTATATATTACACGCAAAAACTTACCACTTGACTGGGAAAAAGGGATCTATCTTAACCCAAATTTAACGCGTGCGAAGCCGCGGGCAACAGCTAGTATATATATATATATATATATATATATATATATATATATATATATATATATATATATATATATATATATATATATATATATTTGATAAGGTTTGTAAAGAAATCCGTTTATAGGATCTTGTTTTTATTTAAAATAAAATTAGTAAAAGCTACTTAAAAAGTAGCGAAGGAAATCCCAGGTTGTATTGGGAAATGCTTATGTTTGAATGAGATATACTTACGGATGTGCACGACTTTCGACAGGTGCAATGTAAGTTTAAAGGTCCTTTTGCAGTCGACTAACGATCACTATTCATCCATATATCTCATAAATAGGGCTTATCCTTATGCAACACAAAATGCCTTCAAATGAGACGAATTAAGCGAAAAAATTAAAAATTAAACTATTGATCATTTCGGCAAGGCCGTTTTATAAATGAAAGTGACATTACGAAATAATTCAAATTTCGAATGCTACTAACATTTAAAATATGATACAATTGGCTGAGTTTGTTATCAACGAGCCATTAAATCGAATTAAAAATAAATAAAAAAACTCCATATGCTCAATGAAATGAAAGAAGAAACTTAAATCTTTATTTCTGGCAGAGAAGTTTATAAAAAAGATTGTATAATGTTATCAAAATAGGGTAAACCTATATAAAATTGTATAATAATAAAAAAATTGTAAAGAAACATTGTAGAAAACAGTATAATATTGTTATATTTGATAAGGTTTGTAAAGAAATCCGTTTATAGGATCTTGTTTTTATTTAAAATAAAATTAGTAAAAGCTACTTAAAAAGTAGCGAAGGAAATCCCAGGTTGTATTGGGAAATGCTTATGTTTGAATGAGATATACTTACGGATGTGCACGACTTTCGACAGGTGCAATGTAAGTTTAAAGGTCCTTTTGCAGTCGACTAACGATCACTATTCATCCATATATCTCATAAATAGG
>CALYMY010000500.1:0-22974 GCA_944548615.1 Micropterix aruncella | reverse complement strand
CTAAATAAATATTTAAAAAAAAAACCTGAAGAGGTGGTGGAGATCGAATCCATGAAGCCTGTGCCAAGACCAAACCAGATCCCGTGCTCTAAAAAAACAACAGCAAGGGCATTATGTCACTTATGCATCACTTATACAGGGGGAGTTTAAATCAACCGGTATCCTGGTGAATCAAGCCTAGCAAATAAGCAACTTTGACAAAAAAAAAATTTAAAAAAACATTTTTTTAATTGTTATTTTTTAATTGTATAAAAAGCATTGAGCGCGATGCGGTATCTAGCAGTAGGTAAAATATCACTAGTATTGTTTAATGGCGATAATTTACCTATCGCTAGATGGCGCAGAGCGCTCAAACGTTTGTCAAACTTTAGTTAACAGTCAAGTTATTCCAATTGTCAAATAAAAAGAATATGTAAAAAAAAAATATCAATAGTTGCTTATATCCTCGTAGCTAGTGTTTTAACTTCTCGAGGGATACCGGTTAATTAAAACTCACCCTGTCAATCTAATAATTTGCTGTATTAAATTAGCAATTAATACGGTATCTCAGCGCTTGTTATTCACGGCAATGTCAAAAATTAATTAAAGTTTGATTAAATGGCAACATTTAAAAGTGTCAGCTGCCAAATCGTTTTCCTTCGAGAGCTTCCTTCACGTTCCCGTGACGAATAACTCGTAATCAAATAATATTTCCTAAAGAATGGGTTGTACCTGCTACTCTATCCATCCTCGTCAAGTCTTAGGACTTGTTTCTTCCTTAAATTAGTATGATCTTAACGACCATTGGGCTCGACTACGTTTCTTCGTGAACTAAAAACGAAATTAATTCGTGTGAACGAGACAGGGCAATACGCTAGAGCGGATTGTGAAATGAACGGTTGTCGCTTTTTCGCATTAAAACTACCCACCAAAGATAAAACATTTGAATATAACACCGCACGAAATGTGTTCAAATTTATTCGGAGGAGTATAAATTCGATAGGTAGTTTTTATCCACGATCGTTCGTTTTATATTCCGCTCTAACGTAATGCTCTATATCTCGTTCGTTTGAGCTAATTTCAGTTTTAGTTCACAAAGAAATGCAATCGGGCCCAATATTAGCGATATTTCAAATTTTATACTATTCCCTTCGGCTAAGTAACGACCAAATTTGGTTGCACATCAGAACACGACTACGTAACGACCAATATTGGCGGCTTGCTCCCGGAGCGCACAGTAGTATTATTTTTTAATTCGAACGCATCCTAAAATCCATACCAAATCCATATAAAATCCATATCTCATTATTATCATAGATACATAGACGGTCGCTAGAATAATTTCACGCGTCATTTCGAGGATATTTCTGGTAAAATTCCATTGTCAAACATCATAAAAAAAATTTCGAGAAATAATCAAAATTTTTATTAGTTTTTATTTTAATTTTTGTATGTAAATAAGCAAAACAAAATATAAAATGTTACCGAGAATCTAATAGAAATCACGATAGTATTTACAGTTTCTAAATAGGGTTCCGTATTTTTCCGTAAGACAGGTACATGTTAGAAATGCCGAGTTTTTTCACTTTTTCGATTTTCTCATATTTAATCATAATTATCTAATTGTTTTACAAAATGAGATTTCAATTTCAATATACGAAATTTCAATGCGATCATTTCACAGTTCTTCTTTTTATGCTTGCTATAGCAGTTTCATAGTTAGTGTACTTTTTGTCGAGTGCGTCGATATTGCAAGAAATTTCAATAAATTGCCGCGGTCTGCCATGAAATTATGCCGTTACTCGAAGGGTTAAAAGAATATTTTTAAAAATAAATTAAAAAAAAAAACATTTTATTAATTTTTTTTCCCAACATTTTTTATGTAAATTTTCCTTACTTGCTTGTACTGATTCACCCCCTTCAAAGATGCCGGTTAATTGAAACTTATCCTCTAGAAATTGATGTGCTGCAGAGTCATAGGGGCGAGCTACAGCAAAGTGAATAGCGAGAAAATATTATCCCGGTTCAAATAACTACATAAACCAATTTTCATGGCTATCGGTTGAACGGTATATGAATTGTTAGGCTGCAGTGCCTCTAGTAGCAAGTTAAAACAAAGTGAATAGCATAAAAACCTTCTCCATGAAAAAATATTATATTGGACTAGAAGTAGAAACAACTAGGAGGCTTACATTATTTTAGTTTACGAAACAATTGTAGAAAAACTAATGAATGATGTAGAAATGTAGAAAACCTAATTATACGTAATTAGAGGTAAGTCACGTTAATTAGACGTAATTGACTGACGAATGACTCGACTCCCTGGTATAAAACTACAAAATTAGGCATTTTTCGTAAATATTTAATATTTAATAAAAAATATTTGCATATTTCCTGCGGTTTACTATCCCCTCCCAGCCCGCGACGCGATGCTTGACAAACATGCTTGATCGTCTAGAGAGCCCCCAATAAGAAGTGTTGAAATATGATAATATACAGTTGTAGTGATATTTTCTTTGTCTTTATTTATTTAAGCCTATATTATTTTTATCATTATCTTCATTTCATATTTTTTATCATTATCTTTTTAGTTTCTAGGCTCACCAGCCGTCCAGGAGGGAACGTATTTTGAACTCGCATTTTTTTTTTTCGTAATGAAGACGGAAATGTTTATTTGGAGCCCCCGTCAGACCAATAATACCATTTCCAGATTGATGTCTGTCTGTGTGTCTTTCTGTCTATGGTAGCGAACGGTTTCGTGCAGCTTGGGCCACAAGATCCACTTTGTTCTCGAATCGGATAAACTCATGATTCAGCTCTTATTTAGAAGCCTTCTCGTGCGGAAGGCTACTCCGGGTAGGACTCGCTTCTCAGGCCACACGGCTGGTGGACCGGTTTTTCCTGGTGGTATTGCATCCAGGCGCTACTCGACGGTTTGCGCACCGTTCGGCGACGCCTATCGGTTGTGCACTATGACTAATTGCTGAAAGAGTCTGGAGACTATAGAAATATACTATCTCTTAAGTATCGGGGGTGGATGACCTGTCATCTACCACTCTTGAAATGACCATTAGGCTACCTGATCCTGAATTCAGGGCTGGGCAAAAGATGCCTTTGATCACCGCTGAACATACGACAGGTAGAGGGCACGCAAGTAACTTCGAACCTGTGATCAGTCTTGAGGTTGGAGGTATCCTAACTGTTAATTCCAGACCTAGATATCCTTACAAAACTGGTAGACAGAGGGCGAGGCTGCCCGCTGGGTACCTATCCCGGTGCCTCGCTGTAAGGCGTAGGCCTCTGTCGGGCAGACTGTGGATTATTTTTCGTTCCAAGTCTTCTGCGCTCACCTCACGGGAGACAAAACGATCCAATCTTGTTAAAACTTCCTGCGGTGACGGGTTCGCCCTTTGTAGTTCACAGCTCTAGTTTCGTTTCTTTCTGTGTGTGTGTATGTGTGTGTCTGTATGTCTGTGTGTGTCTGTGTGTATTCCTCTACGATAGCGCGCAAACGCTTAATCCGATTGAGCTGAAATTTGGTACGCTGGGATCATTCGGTCATGGCAAGAGTTGAAAATATTGTGGTTAAAATCGGTCCGCCATGGGGCGCACTACTCATATTTATATCAATCTCGATATATTGTACTTAACTTGGCACACAGATGTCTCGTTGGGCGATAATCACGTTGTGAAATTTTGGTTGGAATATTTCGTATACAAGCTACACTAATAATATTTAAATTCCGCCATTATTTTAATTAAACATTAACGCCATCTATTGGTGCTTTGCCAAAAGCGAACTACCACCTGAGGCGTAAAATGGTAACTCACCGGGTTCGTCCGCCGGCTGTGAGAGGGCGCTTATGCATTTAATTTATGAAATAAGTATTCAGATGAAATCGACTGCATTTGTTTGGCAATATAAATAAGATAAAAACGGATTTACAGCGTGAAGTTTGTAGTACCCGACGTAATACCTGGGTAGATTAAAGTGCTGTTTTTTTTTTTCGCTGGTATTATGCGGGTACTTCTGCGCAAATTATATAGGTGGGTGAGGATGAGCGAGTTTTCAAATTCCGCCCGTTAACACAACACTCAATGCACCTCGTTTCGCGTTTTTGGATTCGAAGTAGGGATTTTTTATATCGACTTCTCTATTGGTGATCGGGGTTCTTCTTATTTTTATTGCTTACCGGATCATCTAGGGCAGTGGTGCCCAATTAGTTTTTCCTGCGTACTACTTCAAGAAAGCCCTTAAACTATTGCAGATATGATACATTTAAAAAAAACAGTCTTTTGAAAATATTCTGTACCATCAAAATACAGTTGATGACGGTGAAAATAATTTAATGTTTTTTTTTGTGCACAAATGTGCAAGTATTTTTGCACAACTCTAAAACAAATTAGTAAAGAGATGCCGCACGTATCCTTTGATGCAACTTCGCGTACCACTAATTGGGAAACACTGATCTAAGTGAATAAAATTGTTCTTTGGATAGCACATTTAGGTTTTAAACCGCATCCATAGGTTGTTTCCACTATACAAGGTATGTTCGCAGACCACTGATTTTTCTCTGTAAACGTTTTTAACCGCCTTGGCGTATTCCAGCAGTCGACTAACTATGGGCCAACGTACTATATAGTCGACTAACTATATTTTCCAACGTAAGCTAACCCACACCTGCATTCGCTTTTATTCACACCTTGGGTTTGCAGTGCTATTACATCCTTTACAGGTCTCGAGATTGAGCTAAGTATATTTTGTGTTCGTAAAAAGATTTCGTATTTTGAACAAGTTCGCTTTTTGACGAATTTGTTTTGAATCGTACTTTTCGATCTTTCGCGGTCTCTACGTACAAAGTACTAAAATGCAAAGTGTAAAAAGGACACGTAATTTTAGTGTCGTCTCTATCGAAACATTTTTGTCTCGTGATATTTTTATCTGCATGGCTCGTGTATCTGATATTATCTGCTATTTTTATAATGTTTATAAGGTGATATCATTATTTGATATTTTTATCTAAATTGTAATGGCGGGTTGATACTAATTGAATTTCGCGTGGTTGGTATGTGTCGCCATCTAGCGACAGGCGAGCAAGACGTCGCTGGCACCTGAATGACCGGAGTGGCGGCGACTGATTCGGCCGAAATTTCGTGACTAATATATATATATATATATATATATACATATATATATATATATATATATATATATATATATATATATATATATATATATATATATATATATATATATATATATATATATATATATATATATATATATATATATATATATTTATATATATATATATATATATATATATATATATATATATATATATATATATATATATATATATATATATATATATATATATATATATATATATATATATATATATATATATATATATATATATATATATATATATATATATATATATATATATATATATATATATATATATATATATATATATATATATATATATATATATATATATATATATATATATATATATATATATATATATATATATATATATATATATATATATATATATATATATATATATATATATATATATATATATATATATATATATATATATATATATATATGTATATATATATATATATATATATAGCTATATATATATATATATATATATATATATATATATATATATATATATATATATATATATATATATATATATATATATATATATATATATATATATATATATATATATATATATATATATACCTATATATATATATATATATATATATATATATATATATATATATATATATATATATATATATATTTGATAAGTTTTGTAAAGAAATCCGTTTATAGGATGATATGTTTATTTAAAATAAAATTAGTAAAAGCTACTTACAAAGCAGCGAAGGAAATCCCAGCTTGGATCGGGAAATGCTAATATTTGAATGAGATATACTTACGGATGTGCAGGACTTTCGACGGTGCAAGTAAGTTTAAAGGTCCTTTTGCAGTCGACTAACGATCACTATTCATCCATATATCAATATATATATATATATATATATATATATATATATATATATATATATATATATATATATATATATATATATATATATATATATATATATATATATATATATATATATATATATATATATATATATATATATATATATATATATATATATATATATATATATATATATATATATATATATATATATATATATATATATTGATATTTTAAGGGTGTAATTTTTTTAAAATTATTTTCAATAATATATAAAATTAGATTCATGAAAAGTTACTTATCTGGGGTCCTGGTGGACCAGAAACATTTTACCGATAGTTAATGTCCTCTTTAAATACTTAGGGCAGCAGCACCTGTTTCCGCAATTGATAACTTATGATGTTCTTAGTTATTGCTCACTGCAGCCGAATTATTGTATGCCCTTGGATGTAATAAGTATAGGATGGTTTCTGTAACAGAAATGGATGTTAGTAACTTATTTTAGAAGAAATTATATGACTGAGAATATTTCGACACTAGTCGTATTCATCTCTATGACATTTCTTATAGAACAATTTTTTCAAAATTTAAATTTAAAAAAAACTGAACATAGAGAAATGGGTTAATAATATTTTGCAATATCGTTATAAATACACTATAACCGACCTTGAAAAACATTATTAATAATGATTTTTAAATGAAAAATATTAATAAGCTTTTAATGAATATGTCTGAACAAATATAATTACTGTATTAATTTTGCCTATTCAGACCGGGACCCTTGCAAGCGCCTAAAATATTTATAAAAGCCAACTCCCAAGATTTAACGTCTCTTTCTTTAGCGTTATCTCCAAGGCACTTAATAATTTTTACTTTAAAACAATTATCAAAAGTTAAATTGTGTGCCTTAGCATGCAATGCTATTGGAAGTTGACTTTCATTGCCTACGCTGGCCCTGTGATTATTTAACCTAATGCTAAGAGGTGTAGTTGTTTCCCCAATATAAAATGCATTGCAGGTCTGGCAAAGTAATTGTTATACAATATTTTTTGAAATGCAACTACTATTAAAAGGAACTCTGTAACTGTTGGGAGTGTTTGGACTAGTAAAATAAATGCTTCGATCTAATAAAGGACATGTTTTACAACGTGATCGACCACAAGGCTGTAGCCCCAAATTTTTGTTATTTCTAATATAATTTCGATTATTTTTATTAAGTATTGATTTTAAATTAGGTGGTTTTCGAAATGATAAAATTGGTGGTATATCTAATAAACCTTTGGTTGATGGGTCGTTAGCTATAATAGGGAATAAATCTGCTAAAATAGGTCGCAGTTTCTCAGTGCCAGGAAAATAAGTAGTACTCAGAAAGATTTTATTTTGATTTAAATTTGACACCAATTTAGGTTTAGGTGAAAATTTTGTTTCGGAATTTATTATATTTTTATCTAACAAAGAGGCAGGATAATTTCTTTCTATTAGTGATTTTTTAAGATTAGAAAGGTACTTATCTAAATTTTCTTTATTATTAATTAAACGGTGTCCGCGAATGGACATTGAATATGGAATTGACTTTTTGGTATGAAACGGATGACAGCTATCGAAATGTAGGTATTGCTCTTTGTTTGTAGGTTTTATATGAATTGCAGTTTTAATGTTGCCTTCGGATAGAGTTAGATCAACGTCTAAGAATGTAATTTAATTTTCTGATATAGTGTATGTAAAATCTAAGGGTCCGAAATTATTTAAATCTGTAAGGAAGTCAGTGAGTGTGTCATGTCCATGTGGCCAAAACACTATAATATCATCAATAAACCTATACCACATTAGTGGTTGTAAATTTTGAGTAAGAAGAAATTTATTTTCTAATAACCCCATGAAAAGATTCGCATAAGAAGGTGCCATTCTTGTTCCCATTGCTGTACCTTTAATTTGGAGATAAAATTCATCCTCAAAAGAAAAAGCATTCTTAGTGAGGACGAATTCAGCCAACTTACAAAGAAAATTTGTAGAAGGAATTTGGGGGCTGGGCCTTTGATTAAGGTAATGGGAAATCGCTTCTAAGCCTAAATCATGGGGAATATTAGTATAAAGAGAGACAGCGTCAATTGTAACAAGTAATAAGTTGTCAGTCTTAGGAATTGTGGTATTTTTTAGAATCTCGATGAAATGGTAACTATCTTTAATGTGTGACTTGAGATTTTTTACAAATGGCTGTAGAAAGTAATCGACAAAAGCTGAAATTCTTTCTGTGGGTGAGTTCTATCGGTCTTCCTGGATTATTAGGTTTATGAATTTTTGGCAATAAGTAAAAATTTGGTGTTCTGATAGGGTTAGGAATTAAAGTGTTAACATCTTCATCTGATAATTTTTCAATGGTTTTTTGTTGTTCAATATATTTTTTTAGTGTATTAGCAAAATTTTGATTCGGATCACTATATAATTTTTTATAGGAAGTTTCGTCTCTGAGTTGCCTCAAACCTTCAGCTACATAGTCTGTTTTATTAAAGATGACTGTAGTTGAACCTTTATCAGCTGGCAAAATGATGATATTGGTATCTTTGCTTAGATTGATAAGAGCTGAAAGTTCATCAGATGTTAAGTTAGGTGTAGGTTTGAGGCTGTTTAAAAATGTTGGTTGTGTAACTTTGTTCATTAAAACTGTAATAAATATTTCTACAGGATGATTTTTTGGAAGAGAGGGTGGCTCTTTATTAGAATATTGTCGAAATTTTGCCAGTGCGTCATGTAATTTACTATTATTACCATTTTTGTCCCTTGAATGCCAAAACTCACGCCATCTCAAATTACGACAAAATTTTGCTATATCATTTCCAAAACTGAAATGGTCAACTTTGGGAGTTGGTGTGAAATTTAGCCCTTTAGATAAAACTGAATATTCATTATGGTTTATAATTTTTGAGGACAAGTTTTTTACGACAAGTCTATCGCTATTTATAGGAACCTGTGCAGCATTAGAATTTGTAACTGATGAAATCAAATTTTCAATAATTGGGATTTCTAAAGGAACTTGTGTAGGTTCGGGATGCATATCTGCATGAGAACAATTGTTTATAAAATGACTATTAGCTGAGAATTTGTTTTGTGATGAATATAAGGGAATGTTTTCGTTATTGTTATAATTTGAAACAGGATTTGAATTATATCTTGTATAATTTTGTTGTGTAGAGTTGTTGATTTTGTGAAAAATTTGTAAATTATGAAACTTATTTTCGTGTTTTAGCCTAATATTGTTTAAATCAATTACAGAACTGCTAACTATTTCACTAGCATATACATAATGCATTGGAGAATACATTTCTATCAAATCAACATAATATATAAGAGACCTTAAATGTTTATCTACCAAAACTTTGTATTCATTGTGTAAAACAAATGTAATCTCCATTGCATAATTAAACCTTAAAGTGTGGAAATTATATTGGATTTCTGGACTTATAGCTGAGAAAGGAAATTTAGGTATTATCCCTTTGGGACATATATGATTATTTAGACATTTTGACAGATATTCTACATGTCCTGTAAATTGTGATGCTTTACGAGAATGATAATTAACCTGATTTAACCAATAATTATATTCGTTCATAGTGATACATGTGATAGCAAAATAAGTATGTAAAAAGTGTAAAATTGTTTATATTTTGATATTTTAAGGGTGTAATTTTTTAAAAATTATTTTCAATAATATATAAAATTAGATTCATGAAAAGTTACTTATCTGGGGTCCTGGTGGACCAGAAACATTTTACCGATAGTTAATGTCTTCTTTAAATACTTAGGGCAGCAGCACCTGTTTCCGCAATTGATAACTTATGATGTTCTTAGTTATTGCTCACTGCAGCCGAATTATTGTATGCCCTTGGATGTAATAAGTATAGGAGGATGGTTTCTGTAACAGAAATGGATGTTAGTAACTTATTTTAGAAATAAATGATATTATACTGTTATTGATGATATACTGTTTTGGCCACATGGACATGACACACTCACTGACTTCCTTACAGATTTAAATAATTTCGGACCCTTAGATTTTACATACACTATATCAGAAAATCAAATTACATTCTTAGACGTTGATCTAACTCTATCCGAAGGCAACATTAAAACTGCAATTCATATAAAACCTACAAACAAAGAGCAATACCTACATTTCGATAGCTGTCATCCGTTTCATACCAAAAAGTCAATTCCATATTCAATGTCCATTCGCGTACACCGTTTATATATATATATATATATATATATATATATATATATATATATATATATATATATATATATATATATATATATATATATATATATATATATATATATATATATATATATATATATATATATATATATATATATATATATATGTACATATATACATAGTCATATATATATACATATATACATATATATATATATACATATATACAAAGTCGTTCACATCCGTAAGTATATCTCATTCAAACATAAGCATTTCCCAATACAAGCTGGGATTTCCTTCGCTACTTTTTAAGTAGCTTTTACTAATTTTATTTTAAATAAAAACATCATCCTATAAACGGATTTCTTTACAAACGTTATCAAATATAACAATATTATACTGTTTTCTACAATGTTTCTTTACAATTTTTTAATATTATACAATTTTATATAGGTTTACCCTATTTTGATAACATTATACAAACTTTATTATAAACTTCTCTGCCAGAAATTAAGATTGAAGTTTCTTCTTTCATTTCATTGAGCATATGGAGGTTTTTTATTTTTATTTCGATTTAACCCCTCACGTTGCGAGGTAAAAACTCACTGCGCCCAAAAACATCACTTTTGCGCGCGACATATTCGCGCAAAAAATCGACGCGAGTCAACGGCCTTGAGAAAAACGATCATAACTTATAAACCACTAATCGGATTAAAAAAATATAAATAGAAAAATGATCGCATTGAAATTTGACATACAAAACATTATAACCTTATCTCGTAAAACAATTAAGATAATAATGAATAAATATTACAAAATTTTCAAACTGAAAAAACTCGCCTATAAAATCATTTCGATTTTTTTGTAAATACAGTTTTTGTAAATATCAAAAATTGTAAATACAGTTATGTTCTTTATTAAATGCTTTACCAAAACGATATTTTTTTTTTACTTATTTGCATACAAAAATACGGAAAAAATATTTATTTATTCAGCCAAGAAAAATTGTATGTATTCTCGTAAAAAAAAATTTTTTTAATTTTTAATTTGTGACTACTTATGGTATTTTTTTATATGAAATTCTTTCAAAATAACTTTATTACTACATCACTTCTTCTTAGAAATCACACCAGAACTTTGAGCTTTGTCTGATATTATAGAAAAATCTAAAGTTTTGAGAGTTTCCGACTTCCGAACCTAATAATAAACTTTGAATGCCCATAATATAAAATTCGTTAGATTTTTTCAATTATATTGTCTTATCATAGACTTATTATATGTCTAATAACTAATTACTATACTCCAAAGAGTCACATTTCATCGAAAAACTATGGAAAATCGCACTTTTTTCTCTCATAGTAATTATCAAAACAAGTTTCATTTTCGCGAGCCATATTAGAAAACAACATATAATGTTCAAAATACGCATAATTATGTGATAACTTAGGATGTAAATGAAGCAATACCTATTTTATTAGTAAATTAAAGCGACATTACGTCATGTTTCGCGATATAACGGGATATTTCACAAACATTACAAAATAAAGACGGCCATTTTTCGAGAGCCGTTTGGTTTCGCCAAAGTGTTTTCTTCGAAAATTCATGAAAAACAGCAAATGGGCTGTGTAAATTGTTTAATCCTAAGGCCTAAACTACTTAAAAATGGAAATTACTTACTTTTATCCGGTATACACTTCACTTATATACACAAAACAATTCACAACACAAACACGTCGCGGAATTATACGCCGCCAGCGGTGGGCAGTTCGCGACTGTCGTCAGAAATGAGGTCACCGATTTTGTAAGGGATGTAGTAATTCATATTTCTAACATCGCATGCGGCAATCGAGCAATTTCATAGTGTTGCATATTTGGCTATATTATGGCATCATTCGATAGAATATACAATCGCATTTCGAAATTTAAACGACATTTTCTTGAGCGGCGAGCGCGATATCCCGTATGGGATAGTTTGGATTTCAGCCGGCCGCCATACATATCCCGCAAGGGATGTTAAGTGCCGAGCGGGTTAATGGCTCGTTGATAACAAACTCAGCCAATTGTATCATATTTTAAATGTTGGTAGCATTCGAAATTTTAATTATTTCGTAATGTCACTTTCATTTATAAAACGGCTTTGCCGAAGTGATCGATAGTTTATTTTTTTTATTTTTTCGCTTAATTCGTCTCAATTGAAGGCATTTTGTGTTGCATAAGGATAAGCCCTATTTATGAGATATATGGATGAATAGTGATCGTTAGTCGACTGCAAAAGGACCTTTAAACTTACATTGCACCGTCGAAAGTCGTGCACATCCGTAAGTATATCTCATTCAAACATAAGCATTTCCCAATACAAGCTGGGATTTCCTTCGCTACCTACTTGTAGCTTTTACTAATTTTATTTTAAATAAAAACATCATCCTATAAACGGATTTCTTTACAAACCTTATCAATTATAACAATATTATACTGTTTTCTACAATGTTTCTTTACAATTTTTTAATATTATACAATTTTATATAGGTTTACCCTATTTTGATAACATTATACAAAATTTATTATAAACTTCTCTGCCAGAAATTAAGATTGAAGTTTCTTCTTTCATTTCATTGAGCATATGGAGGTTTTTTATTTTTATTTCGATTTAATGGCTCGTTGATAACAAACTCAGCCAATTGTATCATATTTTAAATGTTGGTAGCATTCGAAATTTGAATTATTTCGTAATGTCACTTTCATTTATAAAACAGCTTTGCCGAAGTGATCAAAAGTTTAATTTTTGATTTTTTCGCTTAATTCGTCTCAATTGAAGGCATTTTGTGTTGCATAAGGATAAGCCCTATTTATGAGATATATGGATGAATAGTGATCGTTAGTCGACTGCAAAAGGACCTTTAAACTTACATTGCACCGTCGAAAGTCGTGCACATCCGTAAGTATATCATTCAAACATAAGCATTTCCCAATACAAGCTGGGATTTCCTTCGCTACTTATTAAGTAGCTTTTACTAATTTTATTTTAAATAAAAACATCATCCTATAAACGGATTTCTTTACAAACCTTATCAAATATAACTATATATATATATATATATATATATATATATATATATATATATATATATATATATATATATATATATATATATATATATATATATATATATATATATATATATATATATATATATATATTTATAGTTGGTCACGTTCTCTTATTCTCGAGCGTCGGTTTGACGCCGGATAAACATACAGAGCCTCTATGAAAAATCGTACAGCGTTTGTACGACGAAACCGTGCGGTGTGAAGGCGCCCTAAGAGCTTTGTGCGATGGCCGGCATAATAATGTTGACGTTGTTATTCACAGAGCTACTTACCTGCATATAATATCCGCATGTTGTTGATTACCATTTAGTTGGTTATAGTGCATCTATCAGTCAACATGGGGGACAGTGACCGATATCACATCGGTAAAATATTGATAAATACTTTACAAAAGTTCTCGGACAAGGTTAACCAGGTAAGTAAAAGGTACTTCTATCAAAAAAACTGGAATTAAAATGATATTGATACCTCGTTTATTTATTTTTAAAAAACATACTACTAAATCCGATCGTTTTAATGCTAAAACTGATAGAAGATAGCGTCGAACAGTTTTTTTTATTATTTAGTTTTTATGCTGGGTAAAAAAAAACTAACTTAATCTACCACCGTATAGGCGTTTAGAATTGTTTTTATTAAACAAGTAAATGTATTAAAAAGAATAAAAATACCTCCTTTGCAGACAGTGAACTACTGTACCTATTTATAATTATTTTTTACTGATTTTTTTATGAAATAATTGTGCTTTATGTATTTATCCATATAGATACGTATATATTTTCGGACTGTAGGCAATCAGATATTTCATTTGACGTTAAACATTTATGGTAATTTATTGATATTTGGAGATTTGGACATTTGGACAACTATTTACTTAATATTTAGACCATTAAGGTACCAAATGACACTCGGAATGACATAGTGATTCTTACAATACCACATACTTCTAAATCGGTTAGAGCGTTTAGAAGTTATGGTAGAATCAAGAAACGGAAAACATATTATACAGTTGTGTAAATTTGTACACAAATAAGGTGTTTTCACAGATTTCGTCGGATAACTCACGTAGCCGGCCCGCGGCTCAGATATGTATGCGCGCGGGTGAAAACCGATCCGTGAGTTCTGAATCTAACCGCGGCCTGCGCGGTTCCACTAGTAGCCCGCAGATGCTGCGGGCGAAAGTCAAGTCGTGAAAATTGCGACTTCATTTAATTTTGACATACATATCTGCATTCCGCGGAGGCCGCGTGCCGGCAACCGCGGCGGGCGCAGGTGAAAGCCGCGCTGTGAGTTCTAAGCCTTAGGCCGGCCTTACACGGGCAGCTTGAAACAACTAGAGCTGTCAACTACAATGGGCGAACCCGTCACCTCAGGAAGTTTCAACGAAATATGATCGTTCTATCTCCCGTGAAGTGAGCGCAGAAGACTTAGAGACAATACAAATCCACCCTCTAGCTTAGCCAACATGCCTGTTAGAGGCCAACGCTTTACGTTTTGGAAGGATATCTCCGACTTAAATTAACCATCAGTATACCGCCAATCTTCCGACTGGTTACGTGTCAGAATTCGCTTGCGTGACCTCTACCTGCCGTATTTTCAGCGGTGATTCAGTTTGAATCTATCGCTGACTATTGGAATCTTTTACCCGGCTCTCAATTCGGGGTCAGGTTGCCAATTGGCCATTTCAAGAGTGGTTGACGACAGGTCAACATCCAACCTCGCTGCTTAGGAGAAAGTATATTTCCATGGTCTCCAGACTCCTTCAGCAATTAGTCAAAGTGCACAACCGATTGGCGTCGCCGAACGGTGCGCAAGCCGTCCAGTAATACCGGGAGGTAATCCCACAAGGAGAAACCGATCTACAAGCCGTGAGGCCTGAAACGCGAGAGTCTTACCCGGGGTAGCCTTTCTACACGAGGAGGATTCTGAATCGGAGTTGAATCGTGAGTTTAACCGATCAGAGAACAAAATGGATCGTATGGCCCAAGCTGCACGAAACCATTCTCTACTGCTCAAAAGTTCAAATCTGACTGACTGTTGAACGGTAACGTTAAGGGTCATACTAATTGGCGATAATGCTGGTGATAGCGGGATGCTTGCGCAACGCGCCCACGCTAGCATAGATAATCACCAGCCAAATTTAATGAATATTAAGTATGATAATGTGTAAAACACAGTTGGTCGAAGGTCACGATAATCTCAGAGCCAAATTATCTGACCTTGGACTCGCTGACTTCAGACTCTCTTGCAACCAATATTGAACTACGCTGATGTTTGCTACCTAGTTGCATACGAGAGTATATTGAACAAACTCGACTACCATCAAAATTTCTGCATAACGTATATACAGGATAAGCTTTTAATTAGTGACATCCCTGAAGTGGGTAAATTAATACGAGCAAATGAGCAACTTTTAATAAAAATAAAAAAACACTTCTTGTTTTCTATTGAAATTCTGAAAAATTATTGTTTTTAATAATAGTAAAAAAAGAGTTAATCGCTAGGCGCTATCTAGCAGTAGCTAAAATATAGCAATAATTGTGTATTCACGATATTTTATCTATTACTCTATGGAGCAGCGCGTTCAGCGCTTGTGACAATTTCATTAATCTGTTAGGTTATTCAAAATTACAAAATAAATTAAAATATATATATAAAAAAATCTATTAAAAGTTGCTTATTTGGTCGTACTGATACACCCACTTCAAGGGTGTCAATAATTAAAAACTCATCCTGTATTTAACCTCCAAAAATATGACTATTTATTTGTCTTCCGCCAATAGCTAAATGGGCTTACTATGGCTTAATGACGTACTTTCTATGGTTGGGAAAAGTCGCAATCGTAGATAGATCTTATCGCTACTCTACTAAGTTCTTTTTTCTCCCAGATCTTCTGATTACCCGAAGAAGGTACTCTTGGCCCTCTCTAACCATGGCCTTCATCTACGTTCTAGTCGGGATAATATAAGAATAAGAATAAATTTACTTCCGAAATGAAATACTTAAAGGGTTATATAATATAATAATGTCTGCCTAACTAGGTCTATATCCGTACCAAGGAAGACTCGACTGTATGCTATTTCCTACTACATGTCTGAAAGACTTATAGAGTAGTAAAGTAGATACACCTATATAAACATATTAATTGTGGCATAGAATCTTGTGATACCCTTGTCAAATATTAATGTCTGTAGATAACATATATCTTCAAATTGTACGAATAACCAGAACCCGACAAACATAATATTATAAGTAATAATAATAATTCGTTAATATATGTCTCAATTAAGATTAATTGTAATTCTCTTTTTTTTATAATTTCATAATCTTAATATTAACTTACATTTACATTATAATATTTCAGATAGATGAAGCTACAGGACAATCAGAAACAAACGCTTCTATACTCAAAAGGTCTATCCAGTTGGCAATCTGGTTTCGAAAGAATGGCGTCCAAAAGGGCGATGTGTTTTTTGTGACGGCAGCAAATCATTTGGACCTTTGCATACCTGTCATAGCTGCAATGTACATCGGAGCAGCGATTTTACCGGTGGACAAAAATTTAAACCATCGTTAGTATGATCCGTCGTAAGAGAAGTTCTTAACGGAGTGATTTCTGAGGCCCAATGGTATTTCTGTGATTTTTGATTAAAAACTTTGTTTATACAAGGAATACTCCTTTTAATATTCTTAAAAAAAGACGGGGAACTGATGAATAGTGTCTTTAGATTCAATAATATTTGTGTTGTCGAAAAAGCCGTCATTTACGTATTTACGTAATTAAGTAATTACTCATTTACGTATTTTTTTACGTAATTTCTAGGCAAAAGCGGCTACTTCGTCGCCAGTTAAGTGAAGCCAAGAAAGCCGGGGATAAAGCCCTCTGCCACAACTTCTCGCGCGCGTACCGCTCTATACTAAAACTCATACAGAGCGTAGCAACGCAAAACGACAAGCGCAAGGCAGCATTTCTCAAATCCAAAGAGGAAGCCCGGTTCGACAAAAACCGTTTTAACTACAGCAAAACGGTTTTGTCTGCCGCCAAGGGAAAAATCCAAATCCCGGAAGAAATGGCCACGGAATACTTTTCGACCACGTATGAGGACCCAATGCGGCTCCATAATTACAGCCCTCCGCCGGGCATTACACCTCCGCCCCTGCCTACGGTAGCTTTTGCTTCTCAACCTCCATCTCTAGATGAGATTCTTAATCAAGTAAAGAGGAAGCCGTCGGGCTCTACTCCGGGTCCCGATGGTATTCCCTATTTAGTATACAAAAAATGCCCCTGCCTTCTGCAATATTTAGGATCCATCTTCCGAAATATATGGAATAGCGGTGTAGTCCCACAGAATTTTGGCCGAGCGACAGTCATCTTAATTCCGAAGGTCCCAGTTTGCACCGGACCAAAGGACGCTCGGCCCATTGCTCTCACAGACACTGTGGCCAAAATCTTTTTTAGCATAGTCCACACGAGGATGAGCGAATTCATGCACCGGAATGAGTACCTTGGAGTATCAGTTCAAAAAGGCTTCATGCGTGGCGTCTCGGGCTGCCTCGAGCACAATTCTCTCCTGGCTGCTGCCATCAAGGATGCGAGACAGCACGAACGCCAAATCAATGTATGCTGGCTCGACCTAGAGAATGCCTTTGGGTCAGTCCGACACAGTCTCCTCCACTTTGCACTCCGCTGGTACAACTTCCCACCAATCGACATTGTAGCCTCCTACTACAACTGTCTGACTTTCCATGTTAAAACGCAAGAATGGACTACCCGCTCTATACCATATTCAATTGGACTATTTCAGGGCTGTTGCCTCTCCCCGACGATTTTTAATATAGTTTTTAATATACTGCTGGAAAGCCTGACCCACTTTGACAGGAAGTGGGGCTACCGTTTTAAAACAGACGGCCAATACACCTCGTCGTGCCTCGCTTTTGCCGACGACCTAACTTTCATCACCAGAAGCCCCAAGCAGCTTTCCCTGCTATTACAGAAAGTGGAGCTTTTCTGCGACTGGTCAGGCTGTATAAAAGTGAAGCCCTCCAAATGTTTTTGCCTTGGACTCGCCCGCATGGGCACAAAATTTACATCCTATGACCCCAAATTGGTCTATAAGGGCTCTAATATCTCCCTTATATACCCAAACAATCATTTCAAATTCCTCGGCAGAAAAATCACCCATCAGGGAAAAGACGTCTCGGGCGATCATGTTATAGAGCATTTCAAAAGTTGCCTGGCGAAAATAGATGCCTTGCTAATTTCTGGCCCTTGTAAGGCCTGGATCTATGACAATTATCTAACGTCACATTTGTCATGGCCCTTTCTTATTTACGATTTTACCAAAACCCAACTGTCACCTCTAGATGCGCTGGTGACAGCTAGTTTAAAATCCTGGCTGTCCTTAGCCAAACCAGCTGACCCCTCGATTCTCTTCAGGTCCAAACAAAATTTTGGGCTAGCGCTTAATCTGCCCTCTCTGCTCTACGCCAACTCCAGAATAACCAAAAATTCGATTCTGTGCAATTCCAAAGATCCGGCAATATCGAAGCACGTAATAAGTGACCGTAGTGATTCAAATGATCTACAAGCCCGCGTAGACTTCCACAAAAAGTTCCTCAGCCAGAATGGCACTGGTCTGGGGTATGGCAGTACAACCACGAGCGACGTGGACTTGAAGAAGTCTCTTTTGCGGGGAGATTACGACAGCAAGAGTATGGCTCATGCTATTGGCCTTCAATGCCAGAATGATTGGACAACAATTGGGGACTTTTGCATTCCGCCTCCAATGCACTGGAAGGTAATGCTCTATGACTGGACGCCAGAGATGCTGAAATTTTATTTGAATGCCTTTCAGCATACACTTCCAGACCCCAGTAACCTCGCTCGTTGGAGCTTTGCCGAGGATATTTCTTGTCCCCTCTGTAGCAATACCCCTTGCACAGCTAGACACATTCTAGCTGGCTGCAAGGTGGCCTTAGATCAAGGACGGTACACTTACCGCCATGACAAAGTTCTCGCTGTTATTCGCGAGGTAATTAGTCTCTCAGTGGCTCGTGCCAACAAGGGTTTGACAGTATCCTCCAAACCCCCAATACAGTTTGTGCGGGATGGCTCTAAAGGCAAAAAACATTTAACTACAAAACCTTTCTCAATAATCGAGAAAGCTACAGATTTGATTCTGGAGGTTGATTCGGTCTCTAAGCACTATAAATTCCCTGAAAGTCTCGGATGCACAGCCCTCCGTCCAGATATAACTCTTTACTCTCTATCTCGGAAGGTGGCTCTTATTGTAGAATTAACTGTTCCATGGGAATCAAATATCCCAAAAGACCACGAGTACAAATTAAATAAATACCATGATCTTGCAAATGCCGTAACCCGGAACGGCTTCACTGTTCACCTTCACGCGGTGGAAGTTGGCGCTCGTGGCCTGCCAGCTAAATCTCTATTTCACCTCTTTAAAGATCTTGGCCTTTCCAGAAAAATAATCAACTCTTTCTTAGAAAATTATCTAAAACTGCGATTTGCGCATCTCAAATTCTATGGCTTCGAAGGGGGAGTGAATGGGTGGTAAGGTGAACGCTCACATGTGGCAAGACAGCTGTCCTAAACCTACCACAGCCGGTTCGTAAGTCCGGAATCCACTGCTCACCCCCCAGAAGTGTAAAAAAAAAAATAGTATTATGATGGGCCCGACTCCGGTCGGTGAATTCCATGGCAGCTCCGTTTGTATTTATTTATAAATACGTGATTGCGTAATTACGTGATTATGTTATTTACGTTATATACCAGCGAAAACGAAATTGGAAATATGGCCAAATTGCCTATAGCAGGTTTTGCAAAATAATTCAATCAATAATTTAATAATCTGGTTCGAACACCTTGGAATATTCTAATAGTAATATTATTGAAATGTGTTCTTTGGGAATTCCCGATAAAATGGCATCTATATAAATAATCCGGTAAAATGGCGTCTATATAAATGACGCTAATACAGTATTCGTACCGTGCTGTTTTCTATACCTTGATTGATGTGACAGCATACGAGCGTGCCCGTTTTGATGTAGCTAGCTGTTTGTGGACAATCTTTTCAATTATTTTGGGGTAACAATTCGTAATCTGCTAAGGTATCGGTTGAAACGGTTTTTCGGATTGGCTTTTTTACTGCTGTTTTCCACTGCGACTGGAAGCTAGTATTTAATAATGAAGTATTAATAAAATCAATAATTCTATTCGTCCATTCTACGATTATTTTGTACAGCATATTTCTTGTTTTTTGTTTGTTTATAATCTTTATTGTGACATCTTATTGAGAGATCAGAACCATATTACTGTAGAACTCCAATTATTGGAACTCCGACTATCCGAATCGCTGATAATACGAAATTAAAACGGAAAACAATGAGAACGGAAACTTACTCCGATTCGCAAAATAATGATTCTGTCTACGCGCGCTATTGTCCTTGGGATGATGTACTAATGTACAACACTTTCTAAGTACGCTTAATATGTAAAAGCGCAGCCCTTACATTTAATTAATATTGATATTGATAACAAATTTTGATATTAAATACTTTTTCTGCCACTTTAAACATATATACTATAATTTATTAAAATAAACCCTATTTTCGACTATCCGAATGGGGTCCGGTCCCAATAATTGATTCAGATAATTGGAGTTCTGCTGTATTAACAAAATAAAAATTGTTTAAAATTCACGGCAATTTCTTATTGAAAATATCGCAAATGTCCATCAAACTTTTGTGATACATAAAAAAAAAGATAAAATATTTATGGCGACTTTTCAGTTTGATTTTTTCATTTAAGTATATTTTTCAGTACATATTATTATTGAGTTAAATAATAAAATAATGAAATTTTAGAAAAAGTTGTAACTGCAACTTTAAGGCGACAGGGACGCTTATGATTAATTTATACAAAATTCATTGAACCAATATTCACTTGACATGTTATTTACATAGTCCTTTGACAGTTAAATATATCAAAAATTACTATCACCACTACCGCAGAGCTTAGGGTACTCAGAGGGTTTAATACATAGGTTCTCAACGTGGGCGATAACGCCCCTTTGTGGGCGTTTGAGACTTTTAGGGGGGCAGTAGAAAACCCAGAGGAAATTAGGGGCTTTGAGATAGCACAGCGAGGGTGTGGGCACGTAAAATAATGGCCTAAAAAAGAAAAAAATAAAACACGCTAATCACTTACTAAAATATCAAAGTAAACAGCTCATTTTTGACGCTGAACAAACAGCTGATTTTTAACATTTTTATGCGTAAAATAATACTTATCGATATATTTAGGCTTTTAATATCGATATCGTTATTTCTTTAAACTCAGAAATAGGATAGGAGTCATATCCTATCTTACGACTATATAATATTACAGTGTAAATAATTACTTGTGTATATATAGTCGGGGCAATAACTGTTTCAGATTCGTAACAGAGAGTAAGTTAAAAAAAATGGTGGGCTCTAGAGCCCACCATTCTAGAAAAATATTCTCAAACTAAGCGGTGGGCAATATAAGGTTGGGAACCTATGGTTTAATATCATACGATAATCTACCAACCAACCCTAATATGAAAAGTTTATATGTACATATGTTTGCTTGTAACATGTGTGTAAGTGGGTGTCTTGTTATTGCATTCGATTTACATAATTGAAATCAAAAATATTAACGGAAAATGTTAACCCAGCCGGGAATCGAACCCGAGACCTTACAAAGTAAGATCAGGGGACCTAGCAATTATACCACCAGGCCGTGTAAATTTCTAGATAGACTAGCATTTCGCACAGGTCAAAGAGTGTGTTTTCCTGATAAATGGATTCAATTATTTTATTTCTACCAATTGAGAGCAAGGACTGCCGAATATTTGGCGAAGAACCTGAATACAGCATACACATCGTTGGTCACTGCCCAGGCCTCGCCGCAAAAGACACAGTTTACTGAGTGAACCTTTCTCGAACCCAGCGATTTGCCCAACTTGAAGGTCAGTGATCTGGACTGGTAAGCAGTACCGGGGTTCTACCAAGTGGATAGTTACAAAATATCTTAAAGATCCAGGTGACATCAAGGGCTGGAAACAAGACCCCACTCCGTTTGCTATTACTACTACTACTACTACTAATTGTTAGAAACTCTTTAGCCTTTGCGGACATCACTCCTTAATGTTATGTATCATTATTGTTACTTGCAAAAAAAAAATATAACAAAACAAAAATATGCCACTCAAAAATATATATTTTTTGAACGTCAATGAAATATTTTTGCAAACTTCTATAATTTGGGTAACATTTTGATTCTTTCTTCCACACAGTTTTACAGCGAAAATAATAGTTTTTTCGACAAAAGAAATATCATTGATTATGGAGCCTTCGAGGATTTTATATTCTTTGAACCCATTAACCCTTGGAGTAAATGGGTATTTTCATGGATGCATCTGTCTCTTTTGCAGGATTTTCGGCGATATCGACCTTAAAGTACTATAACTACGAAACTACTACACCAATCATAAAAAGAACAACTGCACAATGATTGCATTGAAATTTCGAATATAGAATATTGAAATATAATTTTGTAAAACAATTAGATAATTATAAATAAATATGAGAACGTGAAAGAAG
>CALYMY010000499.1:10000-23097 GCA_944548615.1 Micropterix aruncella | reverse complement strand
AAATTACCTAGTCTAAAAAGTATACTTCATTGTCAAAGTCAAATAATTTTTGGTAGTTAGTTCAATGTTAAAATATACTTAACATATATGTTTAAAAATATGTTAATAATTTGTGCCCTAAATAATTTTGGCCCTTTGAATTTCACTCATACCATTTCTAAATCACAAATTACTTTCTTAGATGTTGATTTAACAATTTCCGAAGGTAAAATTAAAACCGCGATTCATATAAAACCTACAAATAAAGAACAGTATTTACACTTTGATAGCTGTCATCCATTTCACACCAAGAGATCCATTCCCTATTCAATGTCCATTCGCGGACACCGTTTAGTTAACAACAAAGAAAATTTAGATAAATATCTCAATAATCTAAAGCAATCTCTTCTTGAAAGAAAATACCCTGCTCCTCTATTGGATAAACATATTCTAAACTCTGAAGTAAAATATATACCAAAACCTAAAATTACTTCAAATAAAAATAAAAATAATAATAATAATAAAATCTTCCTTAGCACCACTTATTTTCCTGGTGCTGAGAAACTGCGAGATATATTATCTGATTTATTCCCCATCATTTCTAATGATGCATCCACTAAGGATCTCTTAGATTCACCGCCAATTTTATCTTTCCGCAGACCACCTAATATTAGATCAATATTAAACAAAACAAAAAATAATCAAAATTTCTCTATTGGTAATAATACTTTTGGCCTTCAACCTTGCGGTCGTCCACGTTGTAAAACTTGTCCTCTGTTAGATCTAAGTCCTTTTTTTACCAGTCCAAATACTACTAATAGTTACAGGGTTCCCTTTCATTGCAGTTGTATTTCAAAAAATATAGTATATCAACTTCTGTGCAGGACTTGTGATGCCTTTTATATCGGTGAAACAACAACACCACTTAATATTAGACTAAATAATCATAGGGCTAGTGTAGGAAATGAAAGCCAACTCCCAATATCTTTACATGCCAGGGCGCATAATTAATCTTTTGATCAATGTTTTAAAGTTAAAATAATAAAATGCCTGGGTGATAATGCAAAAGAAAGGGACGTCAAATCTTGGGAATTAGCTTATATTTATATTTTAGGCGCTTGCAAAGGTTCCGGTCTCAATAGGCAAAATTAATAAGGTTTATCATATTATCATAATCATCAAATGATTTTTATTTTAATTTATAATCATTCATTTAAAATAACGTTTTGCACGGTTGGTTATGGTACCTTAACTAAATCGTGAAAAATATTATTAATCCATTTCTTTTTGTTCGATTCCTTGAATTTAAATTTTCAACGAATTGTTCGATTTCAGAAATGTCACATATCTTGACGACGGCTGAGCCGAAATATTGATATACATTTTATAACAATCATTAATATTTAAGAAACACTAATCGCCTATTATTTTCCAGCATTCATTCTCGTCTCGCATTGTTGTGTTGCCGCTACCATTTTGATCAGGCTCCAATACCACAGCAGGAAACACCTAGCAAGCGCTGAAGGAAGAGAAGAATAAGGCGTGGAGTCACTCCTGGTCACCACAGACCAGATAAGTGCCCTTTCATTATTTTATCATTTCATTTATTTAGTAATAAACATAATTTCAATTTGAAAAAATAATAATTTACACATTTACAATCAAATATTTATATATATATATATATATATATATATATATATATATATATATATATATATATATATATATATATATATATATATATATATATATATATATATATATATATATATATATATATATATATATATATATATATATATATATATATATATATATATATATATATATATATATATATCTATATATATATATATATATACATACATACATATATATATATATATATATATATATATATATATATATATATATATATATATATATATATATATATATATATATATATATATATATATATATATATATATATATATATATATATATATATATATATATATATTGTTATGTGTCTAAATAAAATAAAATATAAAGATGCCTTTGATGGCTGCTATGTGTAACGATAAAAGTTTATTTATTTGTAGAGGCGCCAGCTACACATGCGGGAAATAGATGATAGACCACATAAACAAATGCAAAGGGCCTCCCTCCGCCTGGGAAGTTACCTTTGTGCGTGGGAGTGGAGCGACGCCAAGGATACCACGGTAGCTCAGTCGTGCTCAGGGGTGGTTAAAATCCTGTACTGACGTCGTCCTAAAGTCGAGAGCATTCAAATTGAATGGACGGTCAAGTACCCTAGTTATGTTTTATTATAAAATGAATTTCGATATATCTTGTGAGAGGACTAAAAGAAGAAGAAGAAGCGATATCAAGTTTAGTGCGCTGCGGCGACGAGATCGAATATTATGATTTACTCACCGCGCCCTCTATCGGTGTACCGACGAGGTAGGTACTGCGCCGGCGCGCGTCGATCGCGCCCGCTTGGAGCGCTCGGCCCCGGTCCCGGTCCGCGCTCTTACATAAATCAATGGCTAAATCGTCTAATGAATTTATTGGAAATAATAGCTAGATAATTATATTTAAAAAACGAGAAAATACTATTTGAATCTAGGTACGCTCTAAACCAGCAGATGCTGCTATAATTAAATAATGTACTGCGGTTCTTTTCTCCGCTAAATGATAAAATTAAAATGTATAATTTAAAAAGTTTCTTTTATAAAATTATTCTTTATTTATTCCTTGCCCTGAAACATTACCCTGTCCAGTGCTAGTCGGGTACCTACGAGACTGTTGCTCGCTCTGACCCGGCGGTATTTTTAGGTACCGTCTCGATTTCTTTAATTCGCTAAATAATGATTAATTAACCAAAATGAAAGGTTTATTTGGCAGAGTAACATATTTTATTTTAATTATAATAAATGAAAGCTAGGCCATAGCATATGGCGAATCCGAGTAGTTGGAATTGACAAAATTCTAAAATTAAATTCGTGGAAAATTGAACGTTACAGCCTTTCAATTTTCAGGGCTTAATTCGGCGAAGTGGGATTTTGGACAGGTACTTTGGGTTCTGGAATAGAGAAGGAAGACACTGCTACCCGCGGGAGTTATTGGAGGGTTGCTTCTAGATTTTTTAGCGCCTGCTCCCCGGATGCGATTTTAAATTTTAAATTATATTTTCGAAATCGACCTTTAGATGATAGTAGAAAAATTAGTTGAGGCGAGGAGACGGAAGGCGATGCTCAGACACCGGGAATTATGACTGACCCGACGTACTACCTACTTCTATTTTGACGCACTCAAATTACTAAATTTTGATTTTACTTGACTCTAATTATTCACCAACGAAGATATGGCAACGGTAATTTACGGGGGATTTGGCTTTAAAACAATCTTTTAATTTAAATTTATTATTTTTAAAATCTGACTTTATGAGGGGAAGCTAATGGTTACAGATAGAAGACTTGCCTGTATAAGGTATGGAATCCGCTGAGGTCCTGCCCGGATGTTGAACTGAGTTTAGTTATAGATTTTAGATATTCACAGAATTTAAGTTCTAGACTGTGTTGGCTGGTGTGCAAATGAATAATTAAATGGGCGGTAGTCGGCCCGCTCCGCCAACGGCGGAGCGGCCGGTCTCTTCTCGACCGTCTTGCTCGGTCGTTGCCAGCCCAAAAAAAAAAAGAAGAAAGATCTCTTTTCTAAGTAAAAATATTCTACCTTACTGATTAAAATTGATTAGGGATGTGCGCGACTTGTCGTCTACATACGGTAAGACGTATCCGCTCGGTGTATCGCGTCTATGGCGCGATGGATAAAGTTAACTGATTAATTATTAAAATGATTTAGGTTAAAGTTTGTATACTATAAAAACTAGGCCCTAACATTGCCGGATAGAGACCTAGTCACCGTCCCCGGTGACCTACATAAGCAATCAATGTTAAAGATATAATGCTACGAGTGTTGTACACTAACCCCTACTTGCTACGATGCGTAGCCGCTAATACAATAAATATTGGTAACAGTAAGAAAAATAAGAATAAGTACGTAACGGTAATGAAGAAATTTGCCCTGTTTGCAAGGGTTGATACAAATCAAGATATTTTAAAAAAATATAAAAAAAAATAAATAACACCTAAACGAGAGAAGATGATTTTTGACAAAGTATTTTTTGATCCCAAAAAGTGCATAAGAGTTTCTTTGACTGCAGTATATGGCGCTTACTCATATCAGGATTGGAGTTAAGAAAGTCAGGAAATGTGAATGTAGGGAAAGAATTCAGCCGTGAAAGATATCGCCTGTCCGTAACAGGGTTAACATAATTGACGGGTTGATCTTCTCCTGGGGCGTAGCGCGTGGCGTATCGTCTGGTTGCTGCGTCGCTCTCTCGGTGGGGTCGCTGCTTGGAGATCGACGTATGCGCGTCGTAGGGCCTTGGGTAAGACACACAGCGTGTCTCGTGGTGGTCGATTGATGAGCCGTACCTTGGAATTGCGAGAAAAATAGGCGAGCATTAGTAGGTTGCCTAGTTTTCTGATGTTGTGCCGTGGTGATTTTAATCGAGGCAAACTCGAAGAACATGACAAGTGGGCTGCTGCTTTGGAAATTGCGTCACTTTGCTTAGTTTAAAAAAAAAAGTCCGGTGGAAAATTTTGCAGAGCTTCTATTGTGACAGAAACAGGATGCTACACTAGCTGTTTCGAGTCTGTGTGCACGGAGGAAATTAAATTTATACACGTCGCTTGTTTGAAAAGTCCGGTGCGTTGTGGCTAGCGGGTGTAATAGGGAAGGTGATTTTCGTGCCTAAATGCCCTGTCCATTCCAGAGAACACTACTTCACTTCACTGTGTACACACTACGCTGATGTTAAAATGGTACTTAAAGCGTCCTTATTTGCATGTTGATGGTAATAGTATATGTGGAGGTTACTTGCGGTCTGGTTTGTGTGACTTCGCATCCTGGTCCACCTGGTTTAGTGATAAATGTTCCTATTGATAGGGAACGCTCCTGCGGTCCTCGCCTATCGGATGTCGTCTATCGTGAATGCCGTCCTGGTTGTCATATAGAGATAGGAAAATGTATCTTTACCTCTAGACTGGAGTAGGTATCCTGGTTTCGGATGTCCATACTGGTTGGCTGGCAGAATTATGGTCCGTGGATTTATGGGCTGGTTAATTCGGTCAGCATTGCCTTCATTATGGTATCTAGCAGCTTGGCTCGACGTTTGAGGTTTTGCTTCCCGCCTTGCCGAATGTCACTGGACATGTCTGGTTGGTGTGTTCAATTCTCCAAATATTGTCTGGAACGTGAAAAGTTATGCGGCATCATCTCGTTCGATTTTCTAGTTGAGTTTTTTACTGGAGTACTAGGATGGGTGGTGAGAGAAGGAGAGGCTCTAATATATGTAACCATGTGTGTGTTATCATATCTTCGCTTTACAATTCAGTTCGAAACTTGTTTTTATTCTTTAAGAAAAGTAAATGTATTTTCCGACTTCTTAAATTTCCTATGTGATTGGGGTCAAAAACTGGTGCTTATGTTCTGTCTGTATGCTACATTTTAAGCGGGATAAGAAAGATTGGTACATAACAAAAAAAAATTTAAATTATTATAAATTACAAGTATTGTGAGACGCGTAGGTACACAATGTGGTATATTATTAATCCAACAAGGCATCTTAAAATCTATTCAACATATGATATTATTTTTTAAATTAGGAATATGCAGCTAAACTGTGCTGCCTAACGTGTATACTTACATATTATAATGTAGTAATAAAACAAAGAACAAGAAAAATTATTATAACAGTGGCAGTGCTCATATTGTGCAGCTTTACACATGAAATTCCATGGTTGAAAAACAAACAAAAAGAAATAAATAAATTAGAAATGTTGCTACTTTTTGTAGCTACTTTCTTTGAAAAAAAAATTAGAAGAAAGGAAGGGGAAAGGAAAAAAACTAAACTCTTTTTTTATCTCGGTCTATAAGCATCCATTCCGGCGGGTTATATTTTTGATTATATTCAGGCTTTATTAAATGAACGTATAGATAATTAATCCAACGGGGAATAGAAAAATTAATTGTTTATTAGAATGGTGAAAGGGGTGTAGTAGGTATGGGAGAGCAGGTGCTAAATGTTTCCGGATAATTTATATAAACAAAAGAAATATGAAGGGTTCCGGATTTAAAAAAAAATTATAATATATTTTAATTTTAAGTTTTGAAATTATGAAATGTATTTGCGAGAATGGTACTTCGGGTAGCGGTGTTTCCTTTTGATTTTGTGCCCTTTTAATTATTGATTGTTTTGATATAGTGTTTTAATATTTGTTAATTTTTTGTATTTATGGTGTGTTTTTTTTTAGTGAAACCGGCCTTAACTAACGAAAGCAAGACTACCAATAAATGTCTGCTATTACGTTTATTAAAACAAATAATAATAATATATTTCGCAACAATGTGCAGTGTGTAGAAGCGTTCGAGCTTATTTTATCAAATAATTGTAAATATAATGTGAAAAGGGGAAATAAAGATTGTAGGCGGTTCTTTAATTTGTATTGACCATTTTGACGACTTATCTGAAGTATACAGAAGCGAATTACGTAATTTTAATTTGCGTAAAATTCTGGTCGTATTGGTATTCAGGTTTATAATTTTAACAAATATTGTATGTTTGTGTTTTTTTTTTTTTTTTTTAAAAAATGAGCGTGTGTGTTTATTGTTGTTTGTGGACGGGAAAGAACGGCAGTGTGATTTTCTTTTACACGAAATAACCAGTTCTGGATGTTTATAGACCTCGCGGTCTTTCACTCGTGATGGTATGAAGTTAAATTTTAGAGTTCCTCTATGCGTTGTTCCGCAGGCAACTCCCTAACTTCTAGGATTTTTGAGGTCCTTAGTATATGATGTTTTTATTGCATATAAAATTTGTGAGATGTAGTTTTGTAGTCATGGTGATAAATAATAATACTAGATATTTCTGACATAGTATTTTCCTTTCGTGTGCCATTCGCGCTTCGGTCTTTCGTCATCATGCAAGCACTTCCTTTCATGCTTTCCTGTCATACTTAAATGTGTCTGTCTCGTACCTATTTTAATATTTTGACATGGAGGAATGCTATTATGACCTTTATAAGTCATTTTTTCCAAATATTTATATCCAATTGAGATCATTATTTTCTGATTTTTGATGAGTATTTATGGACAAACTAAACGGAGCTGATTATTTATTTAAAAAATAACGTTGCGGGAAATCAATGGGGGATTTTATCTTACAATGAAGAAATTATGGTATGGAAAGTTCCATATCTTGGCAAAAAGCCAAGACCGAACAAAGAGCTTTCTGTAGCTTATGACTAATCTACAACGGTTTTTGAAGGGGTTCCTAGTCGCTACTTAGTACTAACGATCTACTTGCCGCGTGATTGTATGTCAAAGAAAATATAAAATAATTGATAGAAAAATATAGAAGTATTTTTACAACAGAGCTGAGCATGTAGATTTTAATTCGCCGATGACAGTTGATGCATTGAATACCCGGAACATAATAGTTCCTTGCGCTTTTTTACCTTTATGGTAGGATGAACACTAAACCCAGTAAATATATAATTAAAAAAAATCCAGAGCTTGTCCGGCGGTGTTTCTCTCGCAAGCGAACGGTTAAGCACCGAACCGTTTTAAAATCGCATAATTGCGTATAAATATAATTAAGGTAGAGAAATATCTTTGTTCTTTGATTTTGCCGCAACGGCCCATGCAAAGGGAAATGTTGTGTTTAAATTGTGTGTAAATGCGCTCGATTTTATCTCTATATTATGATTTATCATACCTACTGCCGTGTACGTTGATCGGGCGGATCTATTTATAAATAATCGCTTAACGCAGGTGTTGTGTAAGTGCGTTTGATTGCATTGACTCGAAATCTTGTTTGTTTTTAAATTTGGGAATGAAAATACATTAATGATATTTACTATATTTTTAAGAATTTGGGGCTAAATTTGCCCACATGGTAGGGTACCGAATCCGGCGGCCTTCTTGCCGGATGAGAGTACCTTTCAAAAAAAAATTTTATATTTTATAAAAAATTTTTTTTGTATAAACTATTTGTACTTGTGTTCGATTTTTTGTTCTGTAGGTACTTTAGACCGTGTGTTCTGTTGTGTAATGTGTTTTGTGTGTGTGAATTTAGCTTATCTGTTGCGCTTTGTTTTGGATTTTGTATCTTGATAAAGTGCGTTAGGTTGTATACAATTAATTGTTTAATTTGTTTGTCTTATATCAAAGGGAATTATAATTTTGAATCTTTGTTTTTTCTGTTGAATAGCTTATTTTATGCCTTATAGACGCAATAGTTAATACCTTTTGTGTACCTTGTGCGATTTATACCCGGAATCCGCAGATTCACGATGGAAACCGTGATGACGCGTTCGATTTCACCTCGGCGACGCCACGCTAGACCATATGTTGTCATAGGGTATCAGTTACTCGCAATGTCCTTAATATGGAAAAGACCCCGCGGTTTTCCTTTCTCGTCGGCTAACTCGTAGGCGACTGGGGACTTTTTCGCAATGACTTTGCACTTTATGTACCTAGGGCTGAGTTTGCTACAAAAGAAATCTGCTTTTCTTGACAATGTATGGTTTTTGGCCCAGACCCAATCTCCTGTTTTAAATTCGACGTGTTTTCTTCTAAGGTTGTATCTCGAGGAACTATTTCTGAAGGACTCTAACATTCTTTCCTGCACTATGTCATAGGCGTCCGCTAATGACTCTAATCCCTTTGCGAATTCGTGTGGGGTATCGAGTATTATTTTGGCGTTTTTGTCTGGCACGTAGCTTAACATTTTGTGATAACGTCCATCAACGATAGGTTCCCGCCCAAACATTAAGTAGGCTGGGGAGAAACCTGTCGCTAAGTTTACGTGGCTATTAAGGGCGTTTTGAATTAATAAGAGATGTTTATCCCATTTCCTCTGGTCTTTTCCTGATAAAATTGACAGTGAAGTCTCGATTGTCTGGTTATATCTTTCGACCATGTTTGACTGCGGGGCGTAAACACAGCCGAAAAACAGTCTGGGGATTTTATATTTATCTGCTAACGCCTTAAAGGCCTTAGATCGGAAGTAAGTTGCGTTATCTAGTGTTATGACCGCTGGGGTGCCGAATGCTAGGAATATGGTATTCTCGAGGTGTTTCGTTATGTTCGCGGAGGTGGCTTTTCTCAGGGGAAATAACCAACAGTACTTAGTAAATACATCTACCACGGATAATATATATGTGAATCCCGACAGTGATCTCGTAATAGGCCCTATTAGGTCGATACTTATAGTGTGCATTGGAGTTTTTACGGATTTTGGAGTGGCCATGAATCCCTGGGCTGGTCCCGTTCTTATCTTGTAGGCTTTGCATGTGTCGCATCTTTTCACGTAGGCTTTTACCTCCTTCTGCATGCCGGGCCAATAGAAATACGATTGTAGTTTTTTTAATGTTTTAAATATGCCGAAGTGGACCGCGAATTCTCCTTCGTGAATATCTTTTATCGCTGTTAGCCTGTCTGCGAATTTTGGCACGATTTTCCACGGGTTCAGGAGTTTTTCGCCTCTCTTTGGGGCGTGATATCTGTATAATTTTTCGTTCTCAATTTTGTACTCCGGGTATGCGTAGGGGTCGTTTTGTACCGTGTTGTATATGCGAGTGTACCAATCTTCTCGGCGGAAATCTGCTGATAAGGCCATACAAGGTATTCTAGAAAGCGCGTCTGCGACGATGTTCAGGCTTCCTTTCCGATGTATGATTTCCATGTCGAACTGGGATAATAGAGTACTCCAGCGTGCCAATCTTCCTGAAGGGCCCTCCAGTTTCGTAAGCCATTTCAGGCTACTATGGTCCGTTATTACCTTGAAACGGGTGCCTTCTACGTACGTCCTGTAGTGTAAAACTGCTCTCAAGACGGCGAGTAATTCTCTTTCGGTAGTCGAGTAATGGGTTTCCGCTGGGGTAAGACTCTGTGAAAAGTAGGATATGGGGAGATCCATTTTCTCCTCCTCAGAGTGCTGAGTCAGCGCCGCTCCTATCGCGGTGTCGCTAGCGTCGCAGCTTATTGTAAATTCTTTACTGAAGTCTGGACACTTCAAGATCGGAGTAGTTGTCAGCGCGTGTTTCAATGCTATGAAGGATTTTTCCGCCTCCTCTGTCCATACAAAGTTTGATTTTACACCTTTTTTGCCCCCCGTTAATTTGCAGAGTGGAGCGGCGATTTTTGAGTAGTCTTTTACGAATCTACGATAGTATCCGCTCAATCCGAGGAAACTTCTTACGTGCTTTACGCGGTCTGGCCTTGGGAAATTCGTTATGCAAGCTACTTTCCCTTGGTCCGTTCTCAATCCTTGCCTGTCCACAACGTAGCCGAGGTACAGTAATTCGGGCCTGCAGAACTCACATTTTTTAAGGTTGATTGTCAATCCCGCTTCTTTTAGGCTCTCCCTCACGCGTAATAAGGTGTCGATGTGTTCGTCATAGGTTGTTGAGGCGATGATGAGGTCGTCCGCATACACGAAAACCTTGTTTCCGTATTCGGGGCCGAATATTTGGTCCATGAGGGTGCTTAGGTCTGACGACGCGTTACAGAGTCCGAAGGGCATTCGCAAAAAGGCGAACATACCTTTTCCAGGTATTGCAAATGCGGTCTTGTATATGGAGGCTTCTTCCATCGGGATCTGCCAGAATGCCTTCGATAAGTCAATTGAAGTTAAATATCGAGCATTTCCTAGATTGTCGAGGATTCTCTGCGAGGACACCATGGGGTATCGGTTTTTTGTAGTCACTTCATTTAATTTTCTGGAGTCAAGGCAGACCCTTGGGCTGCCATCCTTCTTGGTCACTACGAGGATTGGATTACACCATGGGGATTTTATGGGAGTAATCACTCCTAACCTTAGCATGTCGTCAATTTCGTCTTTAATCAGCTTGTCTTTCGCTGGCGATAATTGGTATGGTTTCTGACGAATTGGATCGCCCGTGGTTACGATCTTATGCTCCAATAAGTGCGTCTTTCCGAGACCTTTTTTTTCGAAGGAGATGTCCTCATATAATTTTTTAACGTGCTGTAATCGTCGTAATTGTTGCGGAGTAAGGTCGTCTACATTCCTGATTTGCTGGCTCGCGGTGTGGTTTAGCTGTGCCAATTGTATGTCGTGGTTCGTGTCGATTGAAATTTTTACGTCGAACTGTTTGATGAAGTCGATCCCCAGGATTACGTCTTTTTTTATTGTGGGGCAGATTAGGAAATTAATTTTCTCGCTTTTTCCTTTGTATTGCACTGGCAATGTCATGTATCCAAGTATATCCTGTTGTGTTCCGTCCGCTGTTGATATGCGGCTCTCTGCGTTTTTTATAGTTTTTCCGAGCTGTATGTAGCGTTCGTGCATTTTCCTGCCTAAAATGCAGACTGCGCAACCGGTGTCCACGAGTGCATTGTACGTTTTTCCTAATATGATTATTTTTGCATGTGGGCGAGTATCGTAGAATTTTGGTTCTGGTGACAGTGTGAAGTTTTCCACGGCTATAGCCCTGTCTATTGCCTGTATCCGTGGCTTCTCCCGTTTTTTGGTTGGGATTGGTGGTATCCTGGCGGTACTCCGTTACATCTTGCGCAAGAACTGGTATATGTGTCCTGTAATTTGCAGTTGAAACACATTGGTTTTGGGTATTTCCGGCACTCCTTGTAATCGTGCCCTCGTGTTTCGCACTTCCTACAGTATTTTTGCTGGGAAAATTGTGTTTGTTGAGGTTTTTGGTATTCTTGCGGGCGTTGTTCGTACGGTGTCGAGTTTCCGTATCCGGATCTTCTGACGAATGGCGGTGGTTTATCATGGCGCGGATGAAATTTGTTGTTTGTGAAAAGGCTGCTATTTCCTCTTCATCGTGTCTGTCGGTGTACGTGGGCTGCTCTTCCATGGCGGCTATTGTGGTCCTGTTCTGGATGCTGCTCGCTACCGTTGGGGTTGGGGCTAGCGCGTACTGCTCGAAGTTTTTCGCTAAATCCAGCAAAGTTCCAATATCGTCCAGTCTTGAAGTTCCCAGGAGTGTGTGGTACAGCGGTAGAACGTTTAATTTCACTATTTCCAGTAGGGTGTCGTCCCGTAATCTTGGTGATAATCTCCTGTTCATAGTATCGATCCGTGTAACGTAGTCGTGCATGGTTTCCCCAGGGAGTTGTTTGGTAATCCTCATCTGATTTTCCAAGCGTGTTTGGTAATTAAGCTGTTCGTATTTATTTATTAACGCTTCTCTTAGGGTTTTCCACGTTTTTACGTATTTTCTGATGCTTCGGAACCAAAGTAAAGGTGGACCTTCCATCAGGTCGGTGAATCCTTGGATAAGTTCTCTTTCTGTGACCCCCCTTGCTTGTACTTTATCCTCTATTTTGTCGATAAATTCCAAGATTGGAGTAGATCCGTCGTATCTTAAATTCCACTTGTAGATGCTTGGGGACGTTCTATGTTTTCCCGCGGCCGAAGATTGAAAAATATCTGAAGTTGTCGCCGTATCTTGCGTTTCCCTGCATATTTTCCTCGTATATGCCTCTTCTTCGCTTTCATTGTCCGAATATTCGATGATCCTTGAGCTGGTGGTCGGTTTCCTGTGCGGAATCGAGTCTTCGATGCCTGACTTGCTTCCTGCCTTAGGTTTTTCCGATGTCTGTTTTTCCGTCTGCTCTGGAATTTGGTGAGTGGTATTTTCCTCGATGAGCCTGCTTGGTGATTGCTGACGAGCTCTTGCAGCGGCCCTTGTTTTCTTGGGTGCCATTATGCTAACTCCAAAATCGTAAAGGTTGTGGAAGTTTACGCCTTGATTTTATTACTATTATTTTTTTTAGAGATTGTAGAACAAGTGAAAATGTTGACCCTAGTGTGTTGATGTAGATTAGTGTGTACTTGATGTAATGTTGTATGAATTTATTAAGTTAAAGACCCATATGCAATAAGGCAAATGGGAAAGGAGATGAGAAAAAGAAAATTGATGAAGTTAAATGAAAACTAAAAAGAAAATAAAATAAAAAATGAAAAAAAAAGAATAAAATTAAAAAAAATTGTAACACCCTGTAGGGTTGTGAATGTT
>CALYMY010000499.1:0-5000 GCA_944548615.1 Micropterix aruncella | reverse complement strand
ATAGTTTTGTGTATATATTCTTTTTAGAATTGATCAATAAGATGATTATAAAGTAAATAATTATAAAAGCCACTTACATCGTGACGAAGGATTCCCTTGATCGGATTCGGGAATGCTTTAGGTGTTAACGAGAATGATGAATGCCTCTCACTTGCGGAAAGAGGAGTAGGTTTAAGTTGGGCCCATTTTTCAACTAGTAAACGCTCACCCTTCATCCAATTATTTCAAAAATTAAGCTACAATCCTTCTTTATACGTAAACTCACTCAATTTCCTATTATTTCAGGGGAAATAACAAGACAAGACGAGCTACTTGACAGATGGAAGAATTTAAAATTTCGAATTTCGTTTTTTTATTTTCTAAAGGTGCGATAAAAAGAAGCTGCGATCAATATTCAGCTGAAAACTTAAAACTAAAAGCGTGACATGCCCTCATATCAATGAAAGGAAGCAGTCAGCTCTTTCCTATTAGTTGGAAAGATTACCTTTAACCTAAATGGATTATTTACAATGAACGAAACATAAAATATATAAAAATTCAATATTTTGAAATATTTGATAGTTTTGTGTATATATTCTTTTTAGAATTGATCAATAAGATGATTATAAAGTAAATAATTATAAAAGCCACTTACATCGTGACGAAGGATTCCCTTGATCGGATTCGGGAATGCTTTAGGTGTTAACGAGAATGATGAATGCCTCTCACTTGCGGAAAGAGGAGTAGGTTTAAGTTGGGCCCATTTTTCAACTAGTAAACGCTCACCCTTCATCCAATTATCTCAAAAATTAAGCTACAATCCTTCTTTATACGTAAACTCACTCAATTTCCTATTATTTCAGGGGAAATAACAAGACAAGACGAGCTACTTGACAGATGGAAGAATTTAAAATTTCGAATTTCGTTTTTTTATTTTCTAAAGGTGCGATATAAAGAAGCTGCGATCAATATTCAGCTGAAAACTTAAAACTAAAAGCGTGACATGCCCTCATATCAATGAAAGGAAGCAGTCAGCTCTTTCCTATTAGTTGGAAAGATTACCTTTAACCTAAATGGATTATTTACAATGAACGAAACATAAAATATATAAAAATTCAATATTTTGAAATATTTGATAGTTTTGTGTATATATTCTTTTTAGAATTGATCAATAAGATGATTATAAAGTAAATAATTATAAAAGCCACTTACATCGTGACGAAGGATTCCCTTGATCGGATTCGGGAATGCTTTAGGTGTTAACGAGAATGATGAATGCCTCTCACTTGCGGAAAGAGGAGTAGGTTTAAGTTGGGCCCATTTTTCAACTAGTAAACGCTCACCCTTCATCCAATTATCTCAAAAATTAAGCTACAATCCTTCTTTATACGTAAACTCACTCAATTTCCTATTATTTCAGGGGAAATAACAAGACAAGACGAGCTACTTGACAGATGGAAGAATTTAAAATTTCGAATTTCGTTTTTTTATTTTCTAAAGGTGCGATATAAAGAAGCTGCGATCAATATTCAGCTGAAAACTTAAAACTAAAAGCGTGACATGCCCTCATATCAATGAAAGGAAGCAGTCAGCTCTTTCCTATTAGTTGGAAAGATTACCTTTAACCTAAATGGATTATTTACAATGAACGAAACATAAAATATATAAAAATTCAATATTTTGAAATATTTGATAGTTTTGTGTATATATTCTTTTTAGAATTGATCAATAAGATGATTATAAAGTAAATAATTATAAAAGCCACTTACATCGTGACGAAGGATTCCCTTGATCGGATTCGGGAATGCTTTAGGTGTTAACGAGAATGATGAATGCCTCTCACTTGCGGAAAGAGGAGTAGGTTTAAGTTGGGCCCATTTTTCAACTAGTAAACGCTCACCCTTCATCCAATTATCTCAAAAATTAAGCTACAATCCTTCTTTATACGTAAACTCACTCAATTTCCTATTATTTCAGGGGAAATAACAAGACAAGACGAGCTACTTGACAGATGGAAGAATTTAAAATTTCGAATTTCGTTTTTTTATTTTCTAAAGGTGCGATATAAAGAAGCTGCGATCAATATTCAGCTGAAAACTTAAAACTAAAAGCGTGACATGCCCTCATATCAATGAAAGGAAGCAGTCAGCTCTTTCCTATTAGTTGGAAAGATTACCTTTAACCTAAATGGATTATTTACAATGAACGAAACATAAAATATATAAAAATTCAATATTTTGAAATATTTGATAGTTTTGTGTATATATTCTTTTTAGAATTGATCAATAAGATGATTATAAAGTAAATAATTATAAAAGCCACTTACATCGTGACGAAGGATTCCCTTGATCGGATTCGGGAATGCTTTAGGTGTTAACGAGAATGATGAATGCCTCTCACTTGCGGAAAGAGGAGTAGGTTTAAGTTGGGCCCATTTTTCAACTAGTAAACGCTCACCCTTCATCCAATTATCTCAAAAATTAAGCTACAATCCTTCTTTATACGTAAACTCACTCAATTTCCTATTATTTCAGGGGAAATAACAAGACAAGACGAGCTACTTGACAGATGGAAGAATTTAAAATTTCGAATTTCGTTTTTTTATTTTCTAAAGGTGCGATATAAAGAAGCTGCGATCAATATTCAGCTGAAAACTTAAAACTAAAAGCGTGACATGCCCTCATATCAATGAAAGGAAGCAGTCAGCTCTTTCCTATTAGTTGGAAAGATTACCTTTAACCTAAATGGATTATTTACAATGAACGAAACATAAAATATATAAAAATTCAATATTTTGAAATATTTGATAGTTTTGTGTATATATTCTTTTTAGAATTGATCAATAAGATGATTATAAAGTAAATAATTATAAAAGCCACTTACATCGTGACGAAGGATTCCCTTGATCGGATTCGGGAATGCTTTAGGTGTTAACGAGAATGATGAATGCCTCTCACTTGCGGAAAGAGGAGTAGGTTTAAGTTGGGCCCATTTTTCAACTAGTAAACGCTCACCCTTCATCCAATTATCTCAAAAATTAAGCTACAATCCTTCTTTATACGTAAACTCACTCAATTTCCTATTATTTCAGGGGAAATAACAAGACAAGACGAGCTACTTGACAGATGGAAGAATTTAAAATTTCGAATTTCGTTTTTTTATTTTCTAAAGGTGCGATATAAAGAAGCTGCGATCAATATTCAGCTGAAAACTTAAAACTAAAAGCGTGACATGCCCTCATATCAATGAAAGGAAGCAGTCAGCTCTTTCCTATTAGTTGGAAAGATTACCTTTAACCTAAATGGATTATTTACAATGAACGAAACATAAAATATATAAAAATTCAATATTTTGAAATATTTGATAGTTTTGTGTATATATTCTTTTTAGAATTGATCAATAAGATGATTATAAAGTAAATAATTATAAAAGCCACTTACATCGTGACGAAGGATTCCCTTGATCGGATTCGGGAATGCTTTAGGTGTTAACGAGAATGATGAATGCCTCTCACTTGCGGAAAGAGGAGTAGGTTTAAGTTGGGCCCATTTTTCAACTAGTAAACGCTCACCCTTCATCCAATTATCTCAAAAATTAAGCTACAATCCTTCTTTATACGTAAACTCACTCAATTTCCTATTATTTCAGGGGAAATAACAAGACAAGACGAGCTACTTGACAGATGGAAGAATTTAAAATTTCGAATTTCGTTTTTTTATTTTCTAAAGGTGCGATATAAAGAAGCTGCGATCAATATTCAGCTGAAAACTTAAAACTAAAAGCGTGACATGCCCTCATATCAATGAAAGGAAGCAGTCAGCTCTTTCCTATTAGTTGGAAAGATTACCTTTAACTTAAATGGATTATTTACAATGAACGAAACATAAAATATATAAAAATTCAATATTTTGAAATATTTGATAGTTTTGTGTATATATTCTTTTTAGAATTGATCAATAAGATGATTATAAAGTAAATAATTATAAAAGCCACTTACATCGTGACGAAGGATTCCCTTGATCGGATTCGGGAATGCTTTAGGTGTTAACGAGAATGATGAATGCCTCTCACTTGCGGAAAGAGGAGTAGGTTTAAGTTGGGCCCATTTTTCAACTAGTAAACGCTCACCCTTCATCCAATTATCTCAAAAATTAAGCTACAATCCTTCTTTATACGTAAACTCACTCAATTTCCTATTATTTCAGGGGAAATAACAAGACAAGACGAGCTACTTGACAGATGGAAGAATTTAAAATTTCGAATTTCGTTTTTTTATTTTCTAAAGGTGCGATATAAAGAAGCTGCGATCAATATTCAGCTGAAAACTTAAAACTAAAAGCGTGACATGCCCTCATATCAATGAAAGGAAGCAGTCAGCTCTTTCCTATTAGTTGGAAAGATTACCTTTAACCTAAATGGATTATTTACAATGAACGAAACATAAAATATGTAAAAATTCAATATTTTGAAATATTTGATAGTTTTGTGTATATATTCTTTTTAGAATTGATCAATAAGATGATTATAAAGTAAATAATTATAAAAGCCACTTACATCGTGACGAAGGATTCCCTTGATCGGATTCGGGAATGCTTTAGGTGTTAACGAGAATGATGAATGCCTCTCACTTGCGGAAAGAGGAGTAGGTTTAAGTTGGGCCCATTTTTCAACTAGTAAACGCTCACCCTTCATCCAATTATCTCAAAAATTAAGCTACAATCCTTCTTTATACGTAAACTCACTCAATTTCCTATTATTTCAGGGGAAATAACAAGACAAGACGAGCTACTTGACAGATGGAAGAATTTAAAATTTCGAATTTCGTTTTTTTATTTTCTAAAGGTTTTTATTTTTCAGCTGAATATTGATCGCAGCTTCTTTATATCGCACCTTTAGAAAATAAAAAAAAAATAATCCATTTAGGTTAAAGGTAATCTTTCCAACTAATAGGAAAGAGCTGACTGCTTCCTTTCATTGATATGAGGGCATGTCACGCTTTTAGTTTTAAGTTTTCAGCTGAA
>CALYMY010000498.1:0-23564 GCA_944548615.1 Micropterix aruncella | reverse complement strand
GGTTTAGCAATGTTAACATTGCTGTTCCTGCAGTGAAAGACTGCGGGAAAAGAGCAATGTTTGCATTGCTCTTTCCACAGTGTTCTATTACAAGAATATATAATATGATAATATTCCTGTAATAGAACACTGCGGAAAGAGCAATGTAAACTTTGCTCTTTTCACGCAGTGTTACACTGCGGGAGCAGCAGTGGTAACATTGCATACTCCACAAGGTTGAATCACACCTCTCTTTGAAACACAACTTGAAAGTTGCTAATAAAGCAACGTACGCATTGCTTCAGATCTTCAGCATATTTTATTTGTACTGCTGTATCCTGTACAACCGCTGTGTAAATATTAATTGCAGGGAAAAAGAAATCCCTTATTGCTATTCCTGCAATATTTACACTGCGGTTGACCAGGAACAGCATTGCAAATAAAACCTGAAGAAGATCTGAAGCCTATGTTGCATTACTTGTGCGTGTTTGTGTATCCAATAACCTAAAACATAAACAACAGTTACACAAAATAAAACATTTATTTACTTACAACTGGCATACATGTTATAGCAAAAGGAGTGTTTAATTTTAATTTTACTCGAATAATTTTATGTGGAGACAGAGTTTAGGTCGGAAATAGAAAATTTCCATACAAAATAGTCTTCCAAAACTTGAAAGACGTTTCTGTAATATTTTGTATAGAAACGTATGATTTCCGTGTATTAACAGAGATTACTCTGTCTTCTCCCAAGATTAACCAACATAAGAAGCCATAAATTTACAGATTACAGTTTTATTCATACATGTATAAACTCTTTTATGATTTTTCTAACTCACCGCCGCCCTGGCAGATGATGAACCAGCCACAGCAGGTGACAGAAACTTCTCTGTAACATCAATCTGAGTATTACGCGAAGAGACAGTTTGTTCAGTACCCTCCTGTAACAAAAAAATTATCCAGCCTTATTGAAGGTTCAATATCATAATTATGCTATGACAGGAAATATACTGCAGTTAAAACTAAATTGCAATTAATTCAGTTCTTTTTTTACCAAGAGACATTCAATTATATTCGATACAAGCAAAATGTGTTATTTTTAAATTACTGTGGAAATTTTAATTTATTTATTTAAAATGGTGCACTATGAAATCTACACAAACCGCATGTGGAGGCATGAATAATGTTCCGCTTACATTGTGAAACTCACAATCGTCAACTATGTGAATTCCGCAGATTACCACGTTGTCAATTTATCAAAGTACCGGAACATTGCTATCGCCGCAACGTATAAAATCAATGTTACATTTACATTGTTAAACTCACAAGCTGTAAAATTGTTAATCCCGCAGTTTAGAGCATTGCGGTAATAACAATGTCAAAAAAAATTGTTAGCGCCACAATGTTATATTGTTGATACCGCAATTTTTGCATTCGACAAAGAAAACGTTGCTGACCCCGCAAAGGATAATTTGTCTTTGCCACAATATTCTATGGTTAATTTCGCAATTTTTCGCTCGCAATGTTTTTACATTGTGTTACATTTTTGTTACATTGTGTTACATTGTGTTACATTGTGTTACATGTGTTACATTGTGTTACATTGTGTTACATTTTACTAGACAACGCATGCAGCGTTGTCTAGTAAAAAAAAATATATAGTTTAGGTATTATTCTAGATTATTGATCTTTCAATATCATTCGACTATATTCACCACGCTGATTCCGAAACGAGGTATCTAAAGTAGAATAGTTTCGGTAAAATGTAGTCACAGCCATACAACTCAAAGGTGGCGGAACGGCCGCGTGTTCTTATGTTATCGTGCGATGAGACGCCAATTCAGACTCGATAAATATTTTTTTCAAAAAACTTACCCTGGAGCGTTGCGAACAGGTGTACGAGGTTGTTCGATATTAAGAAATCCAGCAGTAGCTGCTGTTCTTTCTCCATTTTTCTGAGATGTCGCCACTTAATCACTGAGTGCACTTAATGCAGTTCCGAGTTGTGCTTTTATTTGTTCCTTGAAAATGCGAAGCCGCAAAACGCACTCGATGCGACGCGACGCGGCGCCCGCCCCGCTTGAAATTATAAACCAAATGGATGGCGTCCCAAAGAGCCTGTCGGCACAGTAAACATATGAAAGCAGTATGGAAGCTACGTACAAACGATCGAAACGAACGCACTCACACAGACGCACGCTTCAACAATAATCTAAGCACTTGTCGGTGGGCTGTCAGTCGTGGGCGCCACCATTGATTTCTAAACTCCGTTATATTAAAGAAAATACTACATAATATTGGAAAATAACCACTTTAATACCACCGAAAATACTACAAATATAGTGTGAAAATCCTACTAAAATACTACGAAAATACTACTAAAAGACTACACAAATCTTAGAAATATATTCACGATTTTAATCACTATCCGGAAGGGAGGTTGGTGCGCGGAGGAGGGGAGGAAGGCTTTTATACTTGCCGGGAAAGTCTTGGGGTGACCTAACCCTTTTTTTTTGACGTGGCCTATTCTTGTGCTGGCATGTACTATCATGTCAATTCTTGACGCTACACCAAACAACCAACTTTGCTTTGCGGAAGCAGGAACCGTGACATGCAAGTTTCAGGGTATGATTGCCTGCAACAGTATGGAGGATCGTAGCGAAGCGTAGCGGATCGTAGCACTCGCGGGAGGCGTAGCTTGCGGAAGCGTAGGCAAAGTTGTGCGTTTGCTTTGAGGTTAAACTCATATCACGAGGCTGAAAGTTGGCGTGGTAGGAATTTCGCGTAAACATGATATTCGCACCAGAACGGCGTAGTCTATAAAGGGATCGAAACGAAGTTGGGTATCTCGAAAGTCCGTTCACATTCAAAAGCATGCTGTGTACAGTTCGCGGGCGTGTGGCGGGGACAGTTCGAGGTGTCGACTACAATGAGCCTAATGGGAGCTAATGGGTCCAGTGCGACTAGAGCTGTCAACTGCAACGGGTGAACCTGTCACCTCAGATGTTTTAACGATATTATGTCGTTTGTCAGTATGTTTGTTTAGGTCAAATCTTGCAATCAGAATTAGAAACACTTCCTCTTACATTATAAAGTTGAAATTTTACATGTTGGCTCAGTTCCAATGATCATATATTTTTATGGTGAGAATGACCTAATTCTGCACCCAGGATTAGCTTCCGATGAGGGGACTCCTCAACGGTCAACAGCACAGACACGACATTTTGTATGCGCATTCAATTATCATCTATATTCAACACACCATAAAGGAACACGATAACAACTACCAGACAGCACTTAATCCAAAAAAAGAGAACAAGTTTTGCGCAAAAACACTTTTCTTACATTGCTCCTCGACTGTTCAACAAAATAAATAGTGTTTTTCCTGCAGGACTGAAATCTAGGACTAGTCACAGCGTAAAGAAAAACCTAACTAAGTCACTTTTGACTATGGGTCGACAAGAAACGGAGACATAAACGGAGAGATATATATTAAAATAGAGCACGGTTTGTGAGATATATGTATATATATAGTAATATTTTATATTTATCTATAAAGTATATATTAATTTATGTATGTATGTGTATGTTTACATGTATATACCTAAATTTAATATTATTACGCTTTATTATTTTGGAGACATATCTATCTTCTTAAACGTAACATAATAATATTCAAAGATAATACAGCAAGTTACGAAAACCACTCTACCTTCTTTTATAGTCTACCTTAGTACAGGCGAGGCATATTTAGGATGGCCTTGAATTTTAAAAATATATGTAATATTATAGATTAATAAAGAATTTTGAATTTGAATTTGAATTATGATAGCCCGATATAAGTTTCATCATGAGATATCTGCTGAGCCCAGGGTTGGCTATCGACGAGGGAACTCCTCAACAGTCAACAGCCTAGACACGAGATTTTGTATACGCATTTAATTATGATAGCCCGTTAAAGGTTTCACCGTGATAGAGCTGCTTCACCTAGGGTTGGCTTTTAATGAGTGGACTCCTCAACGGTCAACAGCACAAACACAAAATTCTGTATAGAATTAAATTATGATAGCCCGTTCTAAGTTCCACTATGACATGGCTGCTGCAACCAGGATTGGCTCAAGAAAGAGCATTTTAATAAAAGCTTGTTTTTAAAAATGTATTTTACCATTAAGTTATTAAATCATATGGATGGGCGCCAATGTCAAAGTTTTTGCAACGACTGGGAAAAATCGTAGATCGGGATGCAGTTCAGTACGGGAACCCTATAAGCCTCACGTGTCGTTGGCCTTACGTATTACACCCACATACAGGGCGATCGAAATTCGACATATACGATGTAATATCTTAAAGATATCTTGAGACAAGCAATGCGGAGCGAATCCTTTGAAGTTTAGAGACGTTTGTTTACAAGGAAATATCTCGCTGGCTGGATATCTATTTGCATACACAAAAGTGGTTTAGAGGTATCTTATTTAACTAAACACGGCTGTGTGCTAATATTATGAGAGTAAATCCAATACCTAGTGCGCGTATGTGGAGATATTTGTGATTATAATCATTGTAATGATTATTATCATGGCTAACATTATAACTCAGAAGATTTATTCCTATGGACACAAAGAAATCCCTTGCACAGTCTCTTCTCTTACCTTTTCTTAACTATGCAGATGTGACTTGTCTAAATTTATTAGATGAACTACTCAACAAACTTGAACGTTTGCAGAATGTATGTATGCGATTTATCCGGTCTACGAAGTAGGATCACGTGTCAGAATAAAGGGCAAAGTTAAAGTGGTTGCCAGTACGCCAAAGAAAGGAGAAACGTTTATATACTTGCTCTCCTCTAGCGAGTAATCTCCCAATCAACACCATCCTATCTCCACGAGCTTTTTAACCATCATGCTCCTACGGTCTCTTACTTCAGCCAGCCTCTGACAGTTTTCTAAAAAATCTATGTCATAAGACATATTTCTATTCCTACTCTTACTGTGTCCATGTTGCAAGACTCTAAGATGTTCTTCCGGCAACAATGCGAAACTTGCCTCTTTACCATCATTTATCACATAGTTCTTAAGGCCAAGAAAACGTTAGGATTTTTGTTTAGAGTATGCAGACCGTTCAGTGACACCCTCGCCTTAAAAATACTGTATTACGCATATGTCAGAAGTGTCTTAGACTTCGGATCCACTATATGGTCACCGATGTCAACAAGGTAGAGGGCGTCCAAAAGTATTTCTTGCGATACCTAAATTGGCGCGAGCACACGAACTTCGAGACATATGAGGAACGAGCGGATTACTTTAAGGTTGCACTGCTCTATAATAGACGGACCACAACCGACATGTCTTTCCTATATGACATCCTTCATGGTTTAATAGACTGTCCAGCTTTAACTGAGCGAATTTCCTTGAGAGTGCCCCCCAGAAGTAGCCGAATTTCTCGTTTGTTTCACGTGCCCAGATGCAATACAAGCCACTTCAGCAACTCTACTATAATACGGTTACTCAGCTCTTTTAATAACAGGTTTAATGACCTTGACATTTTTTCTCTGGACAGGAAGCCTTTTCTTCACGCAGTCGGAGAAAAGAAAATATTTATAAAATACGCACTACTTATTACTTTATTATATACAATGTATTTATGTGTGTATGTATGTATGTCTATATATATAAATAAATACAAACGGAGCTGCCATGGAATTCACCGACCGGAGTCGGGCCCATCATAATACTATTTATATATTATATGTCAATAATATACGTATGTATGGCCATTTATGAACGTATATTACAAATAGTGTTATAACAATCCCTCCCTTCCATTTCCATTCCCCTGTTGTACTTATTCATTTAAATTTAGAAAAGCTTCTTTTTCCTTTTTTCCTTTTTTCTTAATAAAAATGTTATAAAATTATTATCTTTTAAATAGGTGCTTTATATTATTTGCTAATTTGAAATGTATTAATGGCTATATTAATGTCAATTTATAAAATGTTCTTTTATAAAATGAATATGCTGCATACATTTAGCTAATAAAAAAATCATTTAAGACTCCCCTTAAACAATAATACCTTTTTAAGTAGTAACCAGTTTTTCCCTTTCTCTCTTCTTCTTCTACCAATTCACTATACTGGTCTGTGTTTTATGCAGACGAACGCAATAATCTTTATTTCTAGAATGCGCGCATGTACCACTGGGATTAGGTTAGTTATTATAAGACATTGCCATGTGGCAATAAGCTCGCCTTTTTGTATCGCAATTAAGTGCAAATAAAGAGTAGATTATTATTATTATTAATATGTAAACAAAGTAAAAAATCGGTTGTCACTCTAAAGACTCTCCCGGTTTTTGTCATTGCCGGGAATTCGTCATTGTCAGACTGTTATTATTTCAAGAGTGGCATGACAACCGGTCAACATCTGTCCCCGCTACTTAGGAGATAGTATATTTCCAGTCTCCAGACTTCTTCAGCAATCAGTCAGAGTGCACAACCGATAGGCGTCGCCGAACGGTGCGTAAACCGTTCATTATCGCCGGGATGCAATCCCGCCAGGGGTAACCGGTCCACCAGCTGCGAGGCCTTAGACGCGAGAACCTTACCCGGGGTAGCCTTCCGCACGAGGAGGCTTCTGAATAGGAGCTTAATCGTGAGTTGAGCTGTTCTGAGAACACAATGGATTTTTATCTCACCTAACGTTAGTGACTCTGACATTAATATTGTTATGGACGGTGAAATACTAAAGTTTGTAAATTCTACAATATTTCTAGGAATTACAATAGACGATAAACTTCAATTGAATTCATATTGAATTCATATTGAATTATTAGCTGGAAGACATAGCTCGGCAGCATTTGCGGTACGTCAAATAAGGCAACTAACTGATGAAGCTACTGCCAGAACTGTCTATTTCAGCTACTTCCATAGTATAATGTCGTACGGGATTTTGCTCTGGGGCCGCGCAGCCGATATGCAAACGATATTTACTTTGCAGAAAAGAGCCATACGATCCATTTATTGTTTAAACTCCCGAGCATCGCTAAAAGAGAAATTTAAAGAGATCAATATTCTGACGGTTTATAGTTAGTATATATTCAATAACATAATGGGCTCGATTGCGTTTCTTCGTGAACTAAAATCGGAAATTAGTCCGTGTGAACGAGACAGGGCAATACGCTAGAGCGGAGTATGAGATGACCGGTTGTCACTTTTTCGCATTAAAACTGCGCGCCAAGGTAAAATCTTACACCGCACGAAATATGCTTGAATTTATTCGGACGAGTATAACTTCGGCAGGTAGTATTTATCGACGATCGTTCGTGTCATATTCCGCTCTAACGTATTGCTCTGTCTCGTTCGCTTGGACTAATTTTAGTTTTAGTTCACAAAGAAACGCAATCGGGCCCAATGTATGTTCGTAAAAACTTGCACTGGTTCCGTAGGTTGAGTGACATTCACAATATAATAGGAACACCAGGTTCAAAAATAAACTAGCCATTACGGGCTCTAGGTTAGCAAAAGTGAGTAAATCTTTCATTGGAGACGGTGTTCGCTTTTATAACACTTTGCCTGAGGAACTAACCCTTTTACCAGCCACTAAATTTAGAAAAAATGTTAAAGATACTTTATGCTCTAAAGCCTATTATAAAATTGAAGATTTTTTAAGCGATACATTGGTCTGGTCAAGTCGTTTTTATGTAACATAGCTATGAAAACCATTTGTAAACTGTTATTATTACTATTACGTAAAGCCATTGATTATATAGTGTAGTAATCAATGGTAAGGCCTACAAGCAAGGCATAAATGTCTAGAAACATAAGACGTTCGGAAAGTACTGTAAGTCTACTTCGAATAAAAATCTATCTATCTATTTATCTATCTATCCAAGCTGCACGAAGCCATTCGCTACCAGACGTACTGACCAGGTCGGCTAGTCGGCGAACGCCGAGAGCCCCGACTTAGGAGAGCTCTGAAGTCCCCAAAAAAGTGAGTTATATTACTTTCTCGGCCAGCAACGGCTAGGAAAATTATTGCGAATGCGCATTTTATTTTGAGGTAAAGACGGAAATATCTATTTTGATACCCCCATCCCCTCTCAGCCCCCCATCCCCTCTCCACCCGAGATGATTACGACCATTCCAGATTAAAGTCTGCTTGTGTGTGTGTGTGTGTGTGTGTGTTTGTGTGTCTGGCTGTGTGTGTATACGAAAACCTTGATAAATATTACACATTACTACAATAAATACAATTCTTGTGAGGTCTATAACAAAATAATACTTAAAAATACAACTTGAGAATCCTAGGATGACGGCATGTTCTTAATCGTCGAAAATTAGTTCGGTGGCTTATTCAATGACAGTTGACTTTTATCGCAGTGGAAGGAGAAATAGAGCCGATAATTTTATACGAGGGCGGGTCAATAAGTCCGTGACTTTTCAAATGAAACACATGTTTTGGAATAAAGAAATATTTTATGTTTTCAACAGTTTGAGTTCTATACTTTTTGTCCAACGTTTCTGCAATTTTTTTATCCTTTCCAAAAAATAAGATTTGTCGAGAGATATTTGTTTGTGAGATGTTTCATAGTTGGAGTGAAATCTCTTTCCGCCGAGCCATTTCTTCAGGTAATTGCTTCAGATTTTTGAAATGAAGTAATTTACCGCTCTACATGTCTTCAACAAAAAGTAGTATTTTTTATGTCGTTAAATTATCTCATTATGGTCATATTAAGTGTAGCGATGTGTCATTAACGATTATGAAAAAGAATCAATTGAGAAATTAGGTACTTAAAATATATTTTCTAATTTCTTAACCCTTCGAGTAGCGGCATAATTTCATGGCAGACCGCGGCAATTTATTGCAATTTCTTGCAATATCGCCCCGCTCGACAAAAAGTACTATAATTATTGCGAATGCGCCAGTTATAACTATGGAACTACTATAGCAATCATAAAAAAATAACTGTTCAATAATTGCATTGAAACTTCGTACATAAAATATTGAAATGTCATTTTGTAAAACAATTAGAAAATTATGAGAAAGTCGAAAAAGTAAAAAAAAACTCGGCATTTTTAACTTGTCTTACGGAAAAATACGGAACCCTATTTATAAATAAACATCTCCAAACCACTCGGAGCACACAACACAGTATTCCAAGCAGAATGTATGGGAATAAGAGAAGCTTGCAACGCAGTGAAACAACGACAGCTAAAACACGAAAACATATGTATTCTATCGGACAGCAGGTCAGTGCTACAGGCACTGGGAAGCGATAGATTTACATCCGGACTCATATACGAATGCCATCAAAGCCTCCTCGAGGTATGCGGAAAAGGCAATAAGGTGACACTGCCATGGATCAAGGGACACAGTAACTCAAGAGGAAACGATGCTGCGAATGAACTAGCCCGTAAGGGCTCAGACACACCGGCATACGGACCCGAACCTATCGTGCCCTTACCATACTCGCACATAAACAACCAACTTGACAACCACTACAAACAACTACATCAAACACACTGGAAAGAGATAGACACCTGCAGACAAACCAAAGAAATAGTAATGGAATACAACCACAAACTTACCAAAATCCTTCTAAGGACAAAAAGGCCCCAACTACGCAAACTAGTGGGACTGATAACAGGACACAACACACTAAACAAACACCTCTTCAAAATGGGCGGAACGAATAGCCCTATGTGCAGAGCATGCATGGAGGCGGAAGAAACCACAAAACACATTCTGCTAGATTGTAAACAGGTAGATAGCGCTACCCCAGTTACACGCAAAATAGGCACACTGGATGTCGACTTGCGGAGGAACGCCCAGTATAACTAACTAACTAACTAACTATAAATTGTAAATATACTATTGTGACTTTTATTAGATTATCTATCATAGGTTGCGTTTTGCTTATTTACGTACAAAAATATTTAGTGATTAGCTATAAACCGATAAAAATTTTTTGATGTAAAGATGATGTTTGATAATGGAATTTTACCAGAAATATCCGCAAAATTATTCTAGCGGCCGTCTATGTATCTATGTAATAATGAGATATTTGGTATAGATTTTAGGATGCGTTCAAATTAGAAAATAATATTACTGTGAGCTCCGGGAGCAAGCCGCCAATATTGGTCGTTACGTAGTCAACAGTGTTCTGATGTGCAACCAAATTTGGTCGTTATGTAGCCGAAGGTTAAGGGTTTTGATAATTTGCGTATGGAAAGAGCCACATGCGGCTCGCGAGCTACAGGTTGCCGAACCCTGATCTAAATTCAAATTTGGAGCAATGATATACAACTGTCTTTGGGCAAATAATTACATATTTTGCCGCTTTCGTCATTTTTGTTGCACTTTGTTGTTGACTTCGAGGTAAGTAACAGTAGTATTAAGCGGGTTCATAAAAAAAACACATAATTATTTAATCACAATATTCTTAACTTTAATCATCGAAAAATAAAATGAGACTCTGAATAACATAATGTCCATAAATAAATATGGCAAACCATTAATTTTAACACCTAATAACACTATTTTACAAAATAACATAAGAACTAAAACAAACATCTTATAATTTAAAATAATAATAATAAAAACTCAATACGATAATGCACACAGTACAAACGAACGGATGAAACATAATAAATTAATTACGATTAACCGGTCAAGCGCCCCTTAGATGACATTTGTAACGTTAGGCTCAGCGAGGACGAGCCACCGGCCACAGCAAGCAGTGGCGAACCACAGGTGTTTGCTGACCGCGACAAGTGGTCGGTGGCCGCCTTAATTCATAACGCTCTCTCTATTGCTTAGCCTTACGATGGACTTCGAGACGGAAGGTCTGGCCGCGCCACTACATACACAGACGACGTAAAGGGTGAGAGGTCAGAAGTTAGGCCGAGAGGGGGCAGTTGGGCAGTGTCGACTACAACGGGCGAACCCGTCACCCCAGGCTGGTATAACGATATGTGATCGTTCTTTCAGCCGTGGGACAAGCGTAGAAGACTTAGACAATAGACAATCCACTATCTAGCTCTGATAACTAGCCCGCGAGGATGTTGATGCTGAGGATGTTGCTGCTGAAGAAGAAAAAATGGTTGTGTCACCCTAAGATATTCCCGGTAAGTACCCAGGGACATTTCATCTGAATATTCAATTCATAAATACAGTCAATTCTAACAGCAGTTGGCGAAAATTCCTTTAAATATGCGACGCAACGCAATGAAAATTTTAATTTCGAACGCGCGTCATTTCATTCAATATAAAAATCAAACTGCGAACGCGGGTCGGCACGAGCCTTCGATTCCGAAATTCGAATAAGCCACGCATCGCAAGCTTCAAGGCCTTCTATTCAACTAATTTGTGTCGTCTGTATATGAGATATTCCGACCAAAAATTCGCAATGTGATTTCGGTCCCACAAAGCAACTTTGTACTGAATTTCAAGTATCTGAGTCCAATATTTTGAGATTGAGATATGACTAACTCGAACCCTGGTAGACCGGTTTCAACCACAATCTTTTCAACTCTTGCCATGACCAAATTATTCCTACATTCCAAATTTCAACTCAATCGGATCAAGCGTGTGGATGTCATCGTGGAGAAATAGTTTAATTTCAAGTTCTTTATTGTGTGAATTATTAAAAAAACATACAATGTTAAGAAACTGCCCAGAGAGCATAAAACATTTCGTTTTAAAAGAAACTTCATAAAGTAGAAGCTACATAACCCCTCCTACTTGAGTTAACCATTCTTGGTTTGACGCTTACAAATGCTAAGACTTGAGCTAATCAATTTTGGTTAGCCAATATTTATTATTATTATTATAATAAATGTTTGTAATATTTATTCATTATTATCTTAATTGTTTTAAGAGATAAGGTTATAATGTTTTATATGTCCAATTTCAATGCGATCATTTTACAGTTATTCTTTTTATGATCCGTATAGTGGTTTACAAGTTATAGTCGTTTTACTCAAGGTCATTGACTTGCGCCGAATTTACGCGCGAAAATGTCGCCGGCGTAAGTGACAGCTGAATTTTTACTTTCGCGATTGCAAGGCGCAATCAACAAGCAGTAAAACTAAAACCACCAACAATTAAAATAATCAATCAACCTAATTTTTATAATGTTTTGTCCAAGAAGAATCTAAATATATTGTAATTATATTTAAATATGAGATACCATATAACTAAAACAATCAATAAAATAATTAATTCAAGCTAAAACAATCAACAAATGAAATAATCAGTATACGCATTACATTAAAATGGCTGTAAAAAAAGTCATTTTGTAAAATTTATAAATTCCTCAATAGAGTAAATAGTGTTTGTTGTAAAAAAATCCTTTAAAAGTTTTTGGAACGTTCTGAGGTTGCTATTGTCTTTTATGTTACATGGTAGGCGGTTAAAATAATAAGGCCCTGAGAATTGGGTACACTCAGAAAAAAACATGATCAATTTGACAACAAAAAGTTGTTAAATATGAGCCATCAAGGTAAAATAGTAGGAGCCACAACGCCAAAATTGTCGAAAAACATTGCTTATATGACAGAGCAAAGCATTGTTAATTTCACAAAGGCGCGCTTTCACAACTTTACTTTGATGGCTCATATTTCACAATTTTACTTTGTGAAAAGGCATCTGTGAAATTCGCAATGTTAACACATTGCGAATTTCACAACTTCCGGTTCACAATTTTACTCTGTTGATTGGCAATCAATTCCGCCTTTCAACCTTGTGGGTTTAGCAATGCGCACTTTGCTTTATTAACAACTTTCAAGTTGTGTTTCTAACAGAGTTGTGGTTCAACTTTGTGGGTTTAGCAATGCGCACTTTGCTTTATTAGCAACTTTCAAGTTGTGTTTCTAACAGAGTTGTGGTTCAACCTTGTGGGTTTAGCAATGCGCACTTTGCTTTATTAGCAATTTTCAAGTTGTGTTTCTAACAGAGTTGTGGTTCAACCTTGTGGGTTTAGCAATGCGCACTTTGCTTTATTAGCAACTTTCAAGTTGTGTTTCTAACAAAGTTGTGGTTCAACCTTGTGGGTTTAGCAATGCGCACTTTGCTTTATTAGCAACTTTCAAGTTGTGTTTCTAACAGAGTTGTGGTTCAACATTGTGGGTTTAGCAATGCGCACTTTGCTTTATTAGCAACTTTCAAGTTGTGTTTCTAACAGAGTTGTGGTTCAACCTTGTGGGTTTAGCAATGCGCACTTTGCTTTATTAGCAACTTTCAAGTTGTGTTTCTAACAGAGTTGTGGTTCAACCTTGTGAGTTTAGCAATGCGCACTTTGCTTTATTAGCAACTTTCAAGTTGTGTTTCTAACAGAGTTGTGGTTCAACCTTGTGGGTTTAGCAATGTTAACATTGCTGTTCCTGCAGTGAAAGACTGCGGGAAAAGAGCAATGTTTGCATTGCTCTTTCCACAGTGTTCTATTACAAGAATATATAATATGATAATATTCCTGTAATAGAACACTGCGGAAAGAGCAATGTAAACTTTGCTCTTTTCACGCAGTGTTACACTGCGGGAGCAGCAGTGGTAACATTGCATACTCCACAAGGTTGAATCACACCTCTCTTTGAAACACAACTTGAAAGTTGCTAATAAAGCAACGTACGCATTGCTTCAGATCTTCAGCATATTTTATTTGTACTGCTGTATCCTGTACAACCGCTGTGTAAATATTAATTGCAGGGAAAAAGAAATCCCTTATTGCTATTCCTGCAATATTTACACTGCGGTTGACCAGGAACAGCATTGCAAATAAAACCTGAAGAAGATCTGAAGCCTATGTTGCATTACTTGTGCGTGTTTGTGTATCCAATAACCTAAAACATAAACAACAGTTACACAAAATAAAACATTTATTTACTTACAACTGGCATACATGTTATAGCAAAAGGAGTGTTTAATTTTAATTTTACTCGAATAATTTTATGTGGAGACAGAGTTTAGGTCGGAAATAGAAAATTTCCATACAAAATAGTCTTCCAAAACTTGAAAGACGTTTCTGTAATATTTTGTATAGAAACGTATGATTTCCGTGTATTAACAGAGATTACTCTGTCTTCTCCCAAGATTAACCAACATAAGAAGCCATAAATTTACAGATTACAGTTTTATTCATACATGTATAAACTCTTTTATGATTTTTCTAACTCACCGCCGCCCTGGCAGATGATGAACCAGCCACAGCAGGTGACAGAAACTTCTCTGTAACATCAATCTGAGTATTACGCGAAGAGACAGTTTGTTCAGTACCCTCCTGTAACAAAAAAATTATCCAGCCTTATTGAAGGTTCAATATCATAATTATGCTATGACAGGAAATATACTGCAGTTAAAACTAAATTGCAATTAATTCAGTTCTTTTTTTACCAAGAGACATTCAATTATATTCGATACAAGCAAAATGTGTTATTTTTAAATTACTGTGGAAATTTTAATTTATTTATTTAAAATGGTGCACTATGAAATCTACACAAACCGCATGTGGAGGCATGAATAATGTTCCGCTTACATTGTGAAACTCACAATCGTCAACTATGTGAATTCCGCAGATTACCACGTTGTCAATTTATCAAAGTACCGGAACATTGCTATCGCCGCAACGTATAAAATCAATGTTACATTTACATTGTTAAACTCACAAGCTGTAAAATTGTTAATCCCGCAGTTTAGAGCATTGCGGTAATAACAATGTCAAAAAAAATTGTTAGCGCCACAATGTTATATTGTTGATACCGCAATTTTTGCATTCGACAAAGAAAACGTTGCTGACCCCGCAAAGGATAATTTGTCTTTGCCACAATATTCTATGGTTAATTTCGCAATTTTTCGCTCGCAATGTTTTTACATTGTGTTACATTTTTGTTACATTGTGTTACATTGTGTTACATTGTGTTACATGTGTTACATTGTGTTACATTGTGTTACATTTTACTAGACAACGCATGCAGCGTTGTCTAGTAAAAAAAAATATATAGTTTAGGTATTATTCTAGATTATTGATCTTTCAATATCATTCGACTATATTCACCACGCTGATTCCGAAACGAGGTATCTAAAGTAGAATAGTTTCGGTAAAATGTAGTCACAGCCATACAACTCAAAGGTGGCGGAACGGCCGCGTGTTCTTATGTTATCGTGCGATGAGACGCCAATTCAGACTCGATAAATATTTTTTTCAAAAAACTTACCCTGGAGCGTTGCGAACAGGTGTACGAGGTTGTTCGATATTAAGAAATCCAGCAGTAGCTGCTGTTCTTTCTCCATTTTTCTGAGATGTCGCCACTTAATCACTGAGTGCACTTAATGCAGTTCCGAGTTGTGCTTTTATTTGTTCCTTGAAAATGCGAAGCCGCAAAACGCACTCGATGCGACGCGACGCGGCGCCCGCCCCGCTTGAAATTATAAACCAAATGGATGGCGTCCCAAAGAGCCTGTCGGCACAGTAAACATATGAAAGCAGTATGGAAGCTACGTACAAACGATCGAAACGAACGCACTCACACAGACGCACGCTTCAACAATAATCTAAGCACTTGTCGGTGGGCTGTCAGTCGTGGGCGCCACCATTGATTTCTAAACTCCGTTATATTAAAGAAAATACTACATAATATTGGAAAATAACCACTTTAATACCACCGAAAATACTACAAATATAGTGTGAAAATCCTACTAAAATACTACGAAAATACTACTAAAAGACTACACAAATCTTAGAAATATATTCACGATTTTAATCACTATCCGGAAGGGAGGTTGGTGCGCGGAGGAGGGGAGGAAGGCTTTTATACTTGCCGGGAAAGTCTTGGGGTGACCTAACCCTTTTTTTTTGACGTGGCCTATTCTTGTGCTGGCATGTACTATCATGTCAATTCTTGACGCTACACCAAACAACCAACTTTGCTTTGCGGAAGCAGGAACCGTGACATGCAAGTTTCAGGGTATGATTGCCTGCAACAGTATGGAGGATCGTAGCGAAGCGTAGCGGATCGTAGCACTCGCGGGAGGCGTAGCTTGCGGAAGCGTAGGCAAAGTTGTGCGTTTGCTTTGAGGTTAAACTCATATCACGAGGCTGAAAGTTGGCGTGGTAGGAATTTCGCGTAAACATGATATTCGCACCAGAACGGCGTAGTCTATAAAGGGATCGAAACGAAGTTGGGTATCTCGAAAGTCCGTTCACATTCAAAAGCATGCTGTGTACAGTTCGCGGGCGTGTGGCGGGGACAGTTCGAGGTGTCGACTACAATGAGCCTAATGGGAGCTAATGGGTCCAGTGCGACTAGAGCTGTCAACTGCAACGGGTGAACCTGTCACCTCAGATGTTTTAACGATATTATGTCGTTTGTCAGTATGTTTGTTTAGGTCAAATCTTGCAATCAGAATTAGAAACACTTCCTCTTACATTATAAAGTTGAAATTTTACATGTTGGCTCAGTTCCAATGATCATATATTTTTATGGTGAGAATGACCTAATTCTGCACCCAGGATTAGCTTCCGATGAGGGGACTCCTCAACGGTCAACAGCACAGACACGACATTTTGTATGCGCATTCAATTATCATCTATATTCAACACACCATAAAGGAACACGATAACAACTACCAGACAGCACTTAATCCAAAAAAAGAGAACAAGTTTTGCGCAAAAACACTTTTCTTACATTGCTCCTCGACTGTTCAACAAAATAAATAGTGTTTTTCCTGCAGGACTGAAATCTAGGACTAGTCACAGCGTAAAGAAAAACCTAACTAAGTCACTTTTGACTATGGGTCGACAAGAAACGGAGACATAAACGGAGAGATATATATTAAAATAGAGCACGGTTTGTGAGATATATGTATATATATAGTAATATTTTATATTTATCTATAAAGTATATATTAATTTATGTATGTATGTGTATGTTTACATGTATATACCTAAATTTAATATTATTACGCTTTATTATTTTGGAGACATATCTATCTTCTTAAACGTAACATAATAATATTCAAAGATAATACAGCAAGTTACGAAAACCACTCTACCTTCTTTTATAGTCTACCTTAGTACAGGCGAGGCATATTTAGGATGGCCTTGAATTTTAAAAATATATGTAATATTATAGATTAATAAAGAATTTTGAATTTGAATTTGAATTATGATAGCCCGATATAAGTTTCATCATGAGATATCTGCTGAGCCCAGGGTTGGCTATCGACGAGGGAACTCCTCAACAGTCAACAGCCTAGACACGAGATTTTGTATACGCATTTAATTATGATAGCCCGTTAAAGGTTTCACCGTGATAGAGCTGCTTCACCTAGGGTTGGCTTTTAATGAGTGGACTCCTCAACGGTCAACAGCACAAACACAAAATTCTGTATAGAATTAAATTATGATAGCCCGTTCTAAGTTCCACTATGACATGGCTGCTGCAACCAGGATTGGCTCAAGAAAGAGCATTTTAATAAAAGCTTGTTTTTAAAAATGTATTTTACCATTAAGTTATTAAATCATATGGATGGGCGCCAATGTCAAAGTTTTTGCAACGACTGGGAAAAATCGTAGATCGGGATGCAGTTCAGTACGGGAACCCTATAAGCCTCACGTGTCGTTGGCCTTACGTATTACACCCACATACAGGGCGATCGAAATTCGACATATACGATGTAATATCTTAAAGATATCTTGAGACAAGCAATGCGGAGCGAATCCTTTGAAGTTTAGAGACGTTTGTTTACAAGGAAATATCTCGCTGGCTGGATATCTATTTGCATACACAAAAGTGGTTTAGAGGTATCTTATTTAACTAAACACGGCTGTGTGCTAATATTATGAGAGTAAATCCAATACCTAGTGCGCGTATGTGGAGATATTTGTGATTATAATCATTGTAATGATTATTATCATGGCTAACATTATAACTCAGAAGATTTATTCCTATGGACACAAAGAAATCCCTTGCACAGTCTCTTCTCTTACCTTTTCTTAACTATGCAGATGTGACTTGTCTAAATTTATTAGATGAACTACTCAACAAACTTGAACGTTTGCAGAATGTATGTATGCGATTTATCCGGTCTACGAAGTAGGATCACGTGTCAGAATAAAGGGCAAAGTTAAAGTGGTTGCCAGTACGCCAAAGAAAGGAGAAACGTTTATATACTTGCTCTCCTCTAGCGAGTAATCTCCCAATCAACACCATCCTATCTCCACGAGCTTTTTAACCATCATGCTCCTACGGTCTCTTACTTCAGCCAGCCTCTGACAGTTTTCTAAAAAATCTATGTCATAAGACATATTTCTATTCCTACTCTTACTGTGTCCATGTTGCAAGACTCTAAGATGTTCTTCCGGCAACAATGCGAAACTTGCCTCTTTACCATCATTTATCACATAGTTCTTAAGGCCAAGAAAACGTTAGGATTTTTGTTTAGAGTATGCAGACCGTTCAGTGACACCCTCGCCTTAAAAATACTGTATTACGCATATGTCAGAAGTGTCTTAGACTTCGGATCCACTATATGGTCACCGATGTCAACAAGGTAGAGGGCGTCCAAAAGTATTTCTTGCGATACCTAAATTGGCGCGAGCACACGAACTTCGAGACATATGAGGAACGAGCGGATTACTTTAAGGTTGCACTGCTCTATAATAGACGGACCACAACCGACATGTCTTTCCTATATGACATCCTTCATGGTTTAATAGACTGTCCAGCTTTAACTGAGCGAATTTCCTTGAGAGTGCCCCCCAGAAGTAGCCGAATTTCTCGTTTGTTTCACGTGCCCAGATGCAATACAAGCCACTTCAGCAACTCTACTATAATACGGTTACTCAGCTCTTTTAATAACAGGTTTAATGACCTTGACATTTTTTCTCTGGACAGGAAGCCTTTTCTTCACGCAGTCGGAGAAAAGAAAATATTTATAAAATACGCACTACTTATTACTTTATTATATACAATGTATTTATGTGTGTATGTATGTATGTCTATATATATAAATAAATACAAACGGAGCTGCCATGGAATTCACCGACCGGAGTCGGGCCCATCATAATACTATTTATATATTATATGTCAATAATATACGTATGTATGGCCATTTATGAACGTATATTACAAATAGTGTTATAACAATCCCTCCCTTCCATTTCCATTCCCCTGTTGTACTTATTCATTTAAATTTAGAAAAGCTTCTTTTTCCTTTTTTCCTTTTTTCTTAATAAAAATGTTATAAAATTATTATCTTTTAAATAGGTGCTTTATATTATTTGCTAATTTGAAATGTATTAATGGCTATATTAATGTCAATTTATAAAATGTTCTTTTATAAAATGAATATGCTGCATACATTTAGCTAATAAAAAAATCATTTAAGACTCCCCTTAAACAATAATACCTTTTTAAGTAGTAACCAGTTTTTCCCTTTCTCTCTTCTTCTTCTACCAATTCACTATACTGGTCTGTGTTTTATGCAGACGAACGCAATAATCTTTATTTCTAGAATGCGCGCATGTACCACTGGGATTAGGTTAGTTATTATAAGACATTGCCATGTGGCAATAAGCTCGCCTTTTTGTATCGCAATTAAGTGCAAATAAAGAGTAGATTATTATTATTATTAATATGTAAACAAAGTAAAAAATCGGTTGTCACTCTAAAGACTCTCCCGGTTTTTGTCATTGCCGGGAATTCGTCATTGTCAGACTGTTATTATTTCAAGAGTGGCATGACAACCGGTCAACATCTGTCCCCGCTACTTAGGAGATAGTATATTTCCAGTCTCCAGACTTCTTCAGCAATCAGTCAGAGTGCACAACCGATAGGCGTCGCCGAACGGTGCGTAAACCGTTCATTATCGCCGGGATGCAATCCCGCCAGGGGTAACCGGTCCACCAGCTGCGAGGCCTTAGACGCGAGAACCTTACCCGGGGTAGCCTTCCGCACGAGGAGGCTTCTGAATAGGAGCTTAATCGTGAGTTGAGCTGTTCTGAGAACACAATGGATTTTTATCTCACCTAACGTTAGTGACTCTGACATTAATATTGTTATGGACGGTGAAATACTAAAGTTTGTAAATTCTACAATATTTCTAGGAATTACAATAGACGATAAACTTCAATTGAATTCATATTGAATTCATATTGAATTATTAGCTGGAAGACATAGCTCGGCAGCATTTGCGGTACGTCAAATAAGGCAACTAACTGATGAAGCTACTGCCAGAACTGTCTATTTCAGCTACTTCCATAGTATAATGTCGTACGGGATTTTGCTCTGGGGCCGCGCAGCCGATATGCAAACGATATTTACTTTGCAGAAAAGAGCCATACGATCCATTTATTGTTTAAACTCCCGAGCATCGCTAAAAGAGAAATTTAAAGAGATCAATATTCTGACGGTTTATAGTTAGTATATATTCAATAACATAATGGGCTCGATTGCGTTTCTTCGTGAACTAAAATCGGAAATTAGTCCGTGTGAACGAGACAGGGCAATACGCTAGAGCGGAGTATGAGATGACCGGTTGTCACTTTTTCGCATTAAAACTGCGCGCCAAGGTAAAATCTTACACCGCACGAAATATGCTTGAATTTATTCGGACGAGTATAACTTCGGCAGGTAGTATTTATCGACGATCGTTCGTGTCATATTCCGCTCTAACGTATTGCTCTGTCTCGTTCGCTTGGACTAATTTTAGTTTTAGTTCACAAAGAAACGCAATCGGGCCCAATGTATGTTCGTAAAAACTTGCACTGGTTCCGTAGGTTGAGTGACATTCACAATATAATAGGAACACCAGGTTCAAAAATAAACTAGCCATTACGGGCTCTAGGTTAGCAAAAGTGAGTAAATCTTTCATTGGAGACGGTGTTCGCTTTTATAACACTTTGCCTGAGGAACTAACCCTTTTACCAGCCACTAAATTTAGAAAAAATGTTAAAGATACTTTATGCTCTAAAGCCTATTATAAAATTGAAGATTTTTTAAGCGATACATTGGTCTGGTCAAGTCGTTTTTATGTAACATAGCTATGAAAACCATTTGTAAACTGTTATTATTACTATTACGTAAAGCCATTGATTATATAGTGTAGTAATCAATGGTAAGGCCTACAAGCAAGGCATAAATGTCTAGAAACATAAGACGTTCGGAAAGTACTGTAAGTCTACTTCGAATAAAAATCTATCTATCTATTTATCTATCTATCCAAGCTGCACGAAGCCATTCGCTACCAGACGTACTGACCAGGTCGGCTAGTCGGCGAACGCCGAAAGCCCCGACTTAGGAGAGCTCTGAAGTCCCCAAAAAAGTGAGTTATATTACTTTCTCGGCCAGCAACGGCTAGGAAAATTATTGCGAATGCGCATTTTATTTTGAGGTAAAGACGGAAATATCTATTTTGATACCCCCATCCCCTCTCAGCCCCCCATCCCCTCTCCACCCGAGATGATTACGACCATTCCAGATTAAAGTCTGCTTGTGTGTGTGTGTGTGTGTGTGTGTTTGTGTGTCTGGCTGTGTGTGTATACGAAAACCTTGATAAATATTACACATTACTACAATAAATACAATTCTTGTGAGGTCTATAACAAAATAATACTTAAAAATACAACTTGAGAATCCTAGGATGACGGCATGTTCTTAATCGTCGAAAATTAGTTCGGTGGCTTATTCAATGACAGTTGACTTTTATCGCAGTGGAAGGAGAAATAGAGCCGATAATTTTATACGAGGGCGGGTCAATAAGTCCGTGACTTTTCAAATGAAACACATGTTTTGGAATAAAGAAATATTTTATGTTTTCAACAGTTTGAGTTCTATACTTTTTGTCCAACGTTTCTGCAATTTTTTTATCCTTTCCAAAAAATAAGATTTGTCGAGAGATATTTGTTTGTGAGATGTTTCATAGTTGGAGTGAAATCTCTTTCCGCCGAGCCATTTCTTCAGGTAATTGCTTCAGATTTTTGAAATGAAGTAATTTACCGCTCTACATGTCTTCAACAAAAAGTAGTATTTTTTATGTCGTTAAATTATCTCATTATGGTCATATTAAGTGTAGCGATGTGTCATTAACGATTATGAAAAAGAATCAATTGAGAAATTAGGTACTTAAAATATATTTTCTAATTTCTTAACCCTTCGAGTAGCGGCATAATTTCATGGCAGACCGCGGCAATTTATTGCAATTTCTTGCAATATCGCCCCGCTCGACAAAAAGTACTATAATTATTGCGAATGCGCCAGTTATAACTATGGAACTACTATAGCAATCATAAAAAAATAACTGTTCAATAATTGCATTGAAACTTCGTACATAAAATATTGAAATGTCATTTTGTAAAACAATTAGAAAATTATGAGAAAGTCGAAAAAGTAAAAAAAAACTCGGCATTTTTAACTTGTCTTACGGAAAAATACGGAACCCTATTTATAAATAAACATCTCCAAACCACTCGGAGCACACAACACAGTATTCCAAGCAGAATGTATGGGAATAAGAGAAGCTTGCAACGCAGTGAAACAACGACAGCTAAAACACGAAAACATATGTATTCTATCGGACAGCAGGTCAGTGCTACAGGCACTGGGAAGCGATAGATTTACATCCGGACTCATATACGAATGCCATCAAAGCCTCCTCGAGGTATGCGGAAAAGGCAATAAGGTGACACTGCCATGGATCAAGGGACACAGTAACTCAAGAGGAAACGATGCTGCGAATGAACTAGCCCGTAAGGGCTCAGACACACCGGCATACGGACCCGAACCTATCGTGCCCTTACCATACTCGCACATAAACAACCAACTTGACAACCACTACAAACAACTACATCAAACACACTGGAAAGAGATAGACACCTGCAGACAAACCAAAGAAATAGTAATGGAATACAACCACAAACTTACCAAAATCCTTCTAAGGACAAAAAGGCCCCAACTACGCAAACTAGTGGGACTGATAACAGGACACAACACACTAAACAAACACCTCTTCAAAATGGGCGGAACGAATAGCCCTATGTGCAGAGCATGCATGGAGGCGGAAGAAACCACAAAACACATTCTGCTAGATTGTAAACAGGTAGATAGCGCTACCCCAGTTACACGCAAAATAGGCACACTGGATGTCGACTTGCGGAGGAACGCCCAGTATAACTAACTAACTAACTAACTATAAATTGTAAATATACTATTGTGACTTTTATTAGATTATCTATCATAGGTTGCGTTTTGCTTATTTACGTACAAAAATATTTAGTGATTAGCTATAAACCGATAAAAATTTTTTGATGTAAAGATGATGTTTGATAATGGAATTTTACCAGAAATATCCGCAAAATTATTCTAGCGGCCGTCTATGTATCTATGTAATAATGAGATATTTGGTATAGATTTTAGGATGCGTTCAAATTAGAAAATAATATTACTGTGAGCTCCGGGAGCAAGCCGCCAATATTGGTCGTTACGTAGTCAACAGTGTTCTGATGTGCAACCAAATTTGGTCGTTATGTAGCCGAAGGTTAAGGGTTTTGATAATTTGCGTATGGAAAGAGCCACATGCGGCTCGCGAGCTACAGGTT
>CALYMY010000497.1:0-23677 GCA_944548615.1 Micropterix aruncella | reverse complement strand
GCCGCCCAGAGAAAAAGCTTAAAATCTCTGCGGGATAATAAGGACGTAGTTGTGTTGCGGGCCGATAAAGGCAACGCAACCGTGATACTCGATACTGTGGACTACGAGCGGAAAATTGGGACGCTCTTAGAAGACGCCAACACTTACGAGAAGGTGAATTACAATCCCACGAGCAGAATTACCAGGCAAACGAGAGTTTTAATCGATAAATCTGTCACTTCCCTCCCAGAAATAGCTTATCTCACTAAACCACGTAACGTACAGCCACCGAAATTATCATGGCTTACCTAAAATCCATAAGGATAATGCACCATTGAGACCGATTGTGAGCCAAATCGACAGCCCCACATATCCTCTGTCAAAACACTTGGCTGGTGTCCTCCAACCGCTTACGGGCAAAACGACGTCTTACGTGAAAGACTCGCGACATTTCGTAAGCATTATTAGAAGCTTAAAACTGGCCGAAGACGAAATAATGGTGAGCTTTGACGTCGAATCTTTATTTACGAATTTGCCCATTTCGGAGTGTCTTACGGTGGTGAGAGATAAACTAAGGTCTGAGGACCTCCCTATTAGCTACGCCGACATGCTTCAACATTGCCTGACATCCTGCTACTTTCTATGGAACGGCGATTATTACAAACAAATCGACGGAGTAGCAATGGGATGCCCCGTATCGCCGATAGTTAGTGACCTATATATGGAATATTTTGAGGAATTAGCCATAAAAACCTCCAAAATTAAACCCATTCTCTGGCTTCGCTACGTGGATGATACCTTCTGCATCCTGAAAGGCAACATTCAAACGGTGAAAGAATTCCTGGGTCATCTAAACTCCATACACCCAAAAATCAGTTTCACCTATGAAGTAGAGAAGGACGGCTCCTTACCATTTTTGGATGTCAAAGTGACGAGGAGAAGTGACAATACTCTCGGACATACGGTATATCGGAAGCCCACACATACGGACAGATATTTGCATGCAAGCTCACACCATCATCCCTACCATCTACGTTCAGTGCAAACGTCGCTCGTGAATCGAGCACGCGATCTATGCGACACTGAGCATTTTCCGAAGGAGATGGAACATGTCAATGATGTCCTTAGGAAAAATGGATACGGAAAATATCACGAGACACGCACACGATCTAATACGGACGAAACTCAAAAACCGAGCAGATCAAGAGCATTCTTACCATACGTCAAGGGCGTGACAGATCGAATAAGTAAGATGCTAAACAGATTCGATATAAAAACGATCTTCAAACCGACCCAAAATATAGCTCGATTTTTGAGGCCTGTAAAGGATGTAATACCACTGCAAACCCCGGGTGTGTATAAAGTCGAATGCAGCTGCGGTCTAGCCTACGTTGGACAAACGAAACGGCCCATAGCCACGCGACTGACAGAACACATCAAAGTTGTTAAAAACGTTCAGCGAGAAAAATCGGCGATCTGCGAACATATATTGGATAGCGGAAGTAACCACTGGATGCAGTTTCAAAATCCCATTGTTCTATCCAAGGAACAATTCTACTTTCCTCGCATGATCCGGGAAGCCATTGAAATAAGAAGAACTCCGAACTTCAATAGAGATGACGGCTACAAACTCTCTTCTACGTGGAACCCTCTTCTTAAAATGTTCCCGCCGCCGAACGCCGAACGCAAAGACGTAAAACAGGATACAGTGAGTGTTGTGTGCAAGACGGATTTTAAAAATTCCCGCGCTCCGAGCCCGGCCCCCCACCACCGTTATAACCTACGCAGTGGCGGCAGCGGTTTGCGGCCTACCCGCAAAACAACGGACTGACAGCTCTTCAGTTTACCCTAGACAACGGCGGCTGCAACGTCACCGAAACGTCGGGTCCTACAAATTTCACGCGGTAAATTCGTTTTCTATCCTATTTATAAAATACTACTGTTTGTTACTTAAATCTAAAAGTTCGACATATGCTGCTGACTTTTTTGTAGGCTTTATCAAGCTCTACAACTTTTCTCTACAACTTAATCATATATCTCTCATCGTTAACCCTTGGAATAAATGGGTATTTTCATGGATGCATCTGTCTCTTTTGCAGGATTTTCGGCGACATCGACTTAAAGTACTATAACTACGAAACTACTACACCAATCATAAAAAGAACAACTGCACAATGATTGCATTGAAATTTCGAATATAGAATATTGAAATATCATTTTATAAAACAATTAGATAATTATGAATAAATATGAGAACATCAAAGAAGTGAAAAAAACGCGCGACCAGATTTGGTCGACTCGTACTCAACGGATAATTGTTTCGCGACCAGATTTGGTTGACTCATACTCAACGGGTATTACGGGCAGCGTTCGTTAGAAACCTTTTCGTTCGACCGTTTTTTTCCGACTTACTTTGGAAATCCAACTACCACGAAAAAGTCTTTTCATTTTTCGGATTAATATATAGCTTAGGACACTCACAAATAACGTGGCTTTCTATTGTTAAAATAATTTTTAAAATCGGTTCAATAGATCCAGAGATTACTTCCTACAACGTCACAAACTTTACTTCTTTATAATATTAGTATAGATAAGCTGCATAAGTGATGTCCTAATGTTGACAATATGACTATAAGCTGTATAAGGGTGGGTCTTGTAACTAATATACAGCCTTTGGTGGAGTATGGGTAATGTAGCAGCTTTTGTTTTGTTTATTCTATAAAGGTTATTTATTCTAGTACTATACAACTGTCAGTTATAAAATAGTTATAAATTAGTATGCTGTATAGCGATTATACCACCCTTATTCGACTAAAAGTCCTCATACGACAAAATACGACTTATATAACTGAAAGGTAAATAAGCCGAATTGCATTAAATGACACCTTTACATAGCTGAAAGTTAATCTGAAAGCCTTTACAAGAATTTTAATCAGCTTAAAGCTATATTCGGTACTTCTTATACACCTTTTGTATTTGTTGGGTTGTCGCGACTCCTTGCACTCAAATAAGAAAAAGCATATACATCGTAGTGTTACGCGTTGGCGTAAAAGACAGTCATTATTTGACATATGAGTTTTTTCGCCCTTCTTGTCGGAAGTAAGAAATAAGCCCAGTATACATCGAGTACAAAGAGACGTATTTTGAATATTAATTATACAAAGTGTTCAATTGTTACTCTCCACAAAATATTACCGGTTTATAACCGTTTTTGGGACTTACGAATTTATACCAATCCAACATTTTGAAAATTATAAAACTACGCAATTGTACCCGGAAAAAAATCCGTTATGTATTAATGATGAATCCCTGATTTTTATTCCACCATATTTTCTAAACTATCGAACCGATTTAGGAGGGTTTGATATTGTTATTGTTAAAATCGTTATGTCATTCCGAGGGTACCTAAACTGTCCAAATGTCAAAAATAATACGTGTGGCACTCGGGGACTGCCGCGGTAAAGCTATTTTGCATAGCATTTTTAACAACTTATTCAATTATAATTATTTATTTATTTTATTTTTTCTGATATCAGATAACTGCGCTCTATCGGAAAACGTTGAAATTATTCCGAATCATTTGCGGCTGCGGAAGCAAATGATTCGGAATAATAATTTAAACGTCTTCCGATAGAGCGCCGCGCACGAATTTTTTATTCGATAAATAAAAAAAACGGATTATTTGAAAAAAATCGTAGATAAAAAGATAGATAATTAAATTATCTTTAAAATGGTGTAGGTTTCATAATAATACTTCAGATAGTATTTGCGTAGTAGTCACTTTTGTGTTCGGTTTGACCTAATTTCACAAATTAATTACACTATGTAATATAAACAAAATCTAAAATATTCAAAGCTAAGAATATTAGGAAAATGTTCTTGTTTAACATATATTTTTTTCGAATCGTAAGCAGCACTCGTTTAGACGTAATTATCAGTTTAAAATCATTAATTTTCGTTAAAAAATTTCTTCATTCGGTCGCCGCGCTGGCCTAGCCCGCGATAAAAGCTATGCAATAGCTTAAAAATACCTGTCTAAATATCCCAATGTCAATAAATTAACATAACTATATCCTGTCTAGTGTCAAATGAAGTGTCTGATTGAGTGCACTCCGAAAATAAACATTTATCTTTTTGGATAAATAACATTAAGAAATATTTCATTAAGAAAAAGTAATAAAAAATACGTGTGGCACTCGGGGACTGCCGCGGTAAAGCTATTGCATAGCATTTTTAACGACTTATGCAATTATAATTATTTATTTATTTTATTTTTTCTGATATCAGATAACTGCGCTCTATCGGAAAACGTTGAAATTATTCCGAATCATTTGCGGCTGCGGTAGCAAATGATTCGGAATAATTTAAACGTCTTCTGATAGAGCGCCGCGCACAAATTTATTATACGATAAAGCAAAAAAACGGATTATTCGAAAAAGTTCGTAGATAAAAAGATAGATAATTAAATTATCTTTAAAATGGTGCAGGTTTCATAATAATACGCCAGATAGTATTTACGTAGTAGTCGTTTTTGTGTTCGGTTAGACCTAATTTCACAAATTAATTACACTATGTAATATAAACAAAATCTAAAATATCCAAAGCTAAGAATATTAGGAAAATGTTCTTGTTTAACATATATTTTTTTAGAATCGTAAGCAGTACTCGTTTAGACGTAATTATCAGTTTAAAATCATTAATTTTCGTTAAGTAATTTCTTCATTCGGTCGCCGCGCTGGCCTAGGCCCGCGATAAAAGCTATGCAATAGCTTAAAAATATTATTAATAAAATAGTTCACTTTCTGTAACGGGAGTCGTGTTTTTTATTCATTTTAATATATTTGTTTGTTATTTTTTATTATTAATATTATTTTATATTTAACCAATATTGGCGGCTTGCTCCCGGACTGCACAGTAATATTATTTACTCATTCGAACGCATCCTAAAATCCATACCAAATATCTCATTATTACCATAGATACATAGACGGCCGCTAGAATAATTTTGCGCGTCATTTCGCGGATACTTCTGGTAAAATTCCATTGTCAAACATATTTTTTTTCGAGAAATCATCAAAATTTTTAAGCTATTGCATAGCTTTTATCGCGGGCCTTAGGCCAGCGCGGCGACCGAATGAAGAAATTTCTTAACGAAAATTAATGATTTTAAACTGATAATTACGTCTAAACGAGTACTGCTTACGATTCGAAAAAAATACATGTTAAAAAAGAACATTTTCCTAATATTCTTAGCTTTGAATATTTTAGATTTTGTTTATATTACATAGCGTAATTAATTTGTGAAATTAGGTCTAACCGAACACAAAAACGACTACTACGCAAATGCTATCTGGCGTATTATTATGAAACCTGCACCATTTTAAAGATAATTTAATTATCTATCTTTTTATCTACGATTTTTTTCGAATAATCCGTTTTGTTTTGCTTTATCGAATAAAAAATTCGTGCGCGGCGCTCTATCGGAAGACGTTTAAATTATTCCGAATCATTTGCTTTCCCAGCCGCAAATGATTCGGAATAATTTCAACGTTTTCCGATAGAGCGCAGTTATCTGATATCAGAAAAAATAAAATAAATAAATAAATATAATTGCATAAGTTGTTAAAAATGCTATGTAATATCTTTACCGCGGCAGTCCCCGAGTGCCACACGTATTTTTTATTATTAATATTATTTTATATTTAACCAATATTGGCGGCTTGCTCCCGGACTGCACAGTAATATTATTTACTCATTCGAACGCATCCTAAAATCCATACCAAATATCTCATTATTACCATAGATACCTAGACGGCCGCTAGAATAATTTTGCGCGTCATTTCGCGGATATTTCTGGTAAAATTCCATTGTCAAACATATTTTTTTTCGAGAAATCATCAATTTTTTTTTTGGTTTTTATGAGCTAATATCTAAATATTTTTGTATGTATGTAAGCAAAACGAAATATTATCTTTGATAGATAATTTAATAAAGATCGTGATAGTATTTTCAATTTCTAAATAGGATTCCGTATTTTTCCGTAAGACATGTACAAGTTAGAAATGCCGAGTTTGTTTCGCTTTTTGAATTTCTCTTATTCATAATTATCCATTAATTATCTAATAGTTATACAAAATAAGATTTCAATATTCTATATACGAAATTTCAATGCGATCATTGCACAGTTATTCTTTTTATGATTGCTATAGTAGTTCCATAGTTATAGTACTTTTTGTCGAGCGCGGCGATATTGCAAGAAATTCCAAAAAAATGCCGCGGTCTGCCATGGAAATATGCCGCTACTCAAAGTGTTAAAATATTACCGGTTTTTAAATAACCGTTTTTGGTTCTTACGATTTTTTTACAAGATTGCCCAAAGGGAGTATTAAATGTATGCATGTTTCCGCTTCTTTATTACATAAATTTCAATTTATTTATTTTTCAAAAAATTTGTAGAAACAGATTGTAGAAACGTAATATCTAGGTACATTTAAAATACAGTTTTCTTCCGTTTTTGCAATATCCAAATTTATCACCAGGTACATACAGCTCAAAGTTCCTTATTATTGCTTTTATGATACGTCAATATTATGCAACATTTTAATGCTGGCAATATTCAATAATAGAGAAAATTTTGACAAAAAGAAAAATCGACTACAAAATCTTTTATTAGTGCAGCAGCCATGTCTGGCTGATACTTAGAACAAGATATAATAATTGAATGCGTAAACAAAATTGGATTTATGTGCTGTTGACCGTTGGAACGCCGTTGACCGCCAACTCTGGGTGACGAAGTCCATAGTGAAACTTAGAACGAACTGTCGTAATTGAATACACATAAAAAAATGTGTCTGTGCTGTTGACCGTTAAGGAGTTCTTTCGTCGAGAGCAAATCCTGGATGCAGCAGCCATGTCATGATAAAATTTAAAACGGGCTATCATAACTGAATGAGAGTACAAAATTTGTGGTCTGTGCTGTTGACCGTTAAGGAGTACCCTCATCGGGAGCCAACCCAGGGTGTAGAATCAGGTCATGCTTACCATAAAAATAAATGAATTGTCATCGAAATTGAACCAACAGACAAATTTTCAATTTCATATGATAATATTTGAGGAAATCCCTCAATTCCTCATGGATTCCTTCATCAGAACAGGATTTTGATAGAAATAGAAACAATCTGTAAGTATATACTTTTAAATAAAAAAATACGTGTGGCACTCGGGGACTGCCGCGGTAAAGCTATTGCATAGCATTTTTAACAACTTATGCAATTATAATTATTTATTTATTTATTTATTAATTATTTATTTTTTCTGATTTCAGATAACTGCGCTCTATCGGAAAACGTTGAAATTATTCCGAATCATCTGCGGCTTCGGAATAATTTAAACGTCTTCCGATAGAGCGCCGCGCACGATTTTTTTATTCGATAAAGCAAAAAAACGGATTATTAAAAAAAACGTAGATAAAAAGATGGATAATTAAATTATCTTTAAAATGGTTTCATAATAATACGCCGGATAGTATTTGCGAAGTAGTCGTTTTTGTGTTCGGTTAGACCTAATTTCACAGATTAATTACACTATGTAATATAAACAAAATCTAAAATATTCAAAGCGAAGAATACTAGGAAAATGTTCTTGTTTAACATATATTTTTTTCGAATCGTAAGCAGTACTCGTTTAGACGTAATTATCAGTTTAAAATCATTAATATTCGTTAAGAAATTTCTTCATTCGGTCGCCGCGCTGGCCTAAGGCCCGCGATAAAAGCTATGCAATAGCTTAAAAATATATATTCTTATTCTTATTTCTTTTGAAGCAAAGCAAACTTTGACGACATCAGGGCATGTCGCGTCACAGAGCATAGACAGAGGGAGGTGTAGAAAGAAGGAGAATATCGACGGAGAGGAGGGGAGTCGAGTGCACCCGAGGGAGTAATCGCGACCTCATGCCAGTCTCGTAATGAGCTCGAAGCCAAACAAAGACATCCCGATGGCGACATTCGAAAAGCAATCCAGTCGAGCAACGCCACGGAATACTAATCTTGAACGTGTCAAGCCGGGTGATTGGCGGCCCATGTATAAAACTGCCTTTTTTACTCACCCAAAAGGTATCCTGCGCAATATTTACAGTGGGCGTATCCTTTCGTCCTGTAAAACTCAGACTTTGGTAAACAGATGCCTGGTTGGGCTGAAATCATATTATGAGGTTTTGTTTGGAATATCTCATATGGAGAGCAGGTATGCTTCGTAAACGGGTAGCATTAGTACAGTGGAGAAATCTACGCTATCCAATACATTGACGTGTTCGCGTTTGTGTGCGTGACTCGCGCTCATACGAGCGCGAGTAACGCACACACACGCGAACACGTCATTGCATTGGACAACTACTAACCTCAACTAGAGTTGTCGACTACAACGGGCGAGCCCGTCACATCAGGAAGTTTTAACGATTTGTCGTTCTATCTCCCTGGAGTGAGCGCAGAAGACTTGGACAAAACAGTCCACCGTCTAGCTCCGCCACAAACCGCTCTCTCTCACTCACGCCCTTACTTCCAATTGCGACCAGATTACTCCAGTCTCACGTTTGGTTACGAGTTCAAGGTCGCTTGCGCGGTCGTCTCTCTTACGAAGCGGTGAAACCGAATCTATCGCGGACCACGGCATCCTTTGCCCGGCTGTTCACCCAGGGTCGGGTAGCCGATGGTCGTTTCAAGAGCAGTCGCCGTAAGGTCCGCAACCACCCCCGCTCTATAGGAAACAGTACTGCTTCCAGACTCCCCCGACTGTTAGTCAGAGTGCACAGTCGATTGGCTTACACCGCACGGTGCGCAGATCGTCCAGGAGCGCCAGAAGTTTGATTCCTAGGGGAAGCTAACCCTAAGGCCAGAGTCCTACCCAGGCTCGCACTTCATGCGTGGAGGCCGTCGTATGGGTGTTGACCCGTGAGTGTGACCAACCCTGAACAGAATGGGTCTTCGTGGCCAACCTAGCAAGGGCCCATTAGCTCCCAACTACTACTACCAACCTCAGAAAGTTTTAACGAAATAAATTGTTCTGTCTCCCGTGAGGTGAGCGCAGAAGACTTAGAACAAAAACAGTCCACCTCAAACTCCGCCACCTGCCCCTCAGAGGCCAACGCCTTACGGCGAGGCACCGGGAAAGGTAACCAGCATGCAGCTTCGTCCCCTGACTACCAGTTTGGAAGGATATCTCCATCTGCAATTAACCTTCAGGATACCTCCTACCTCCTGACTGGTTACAGGATCGAGGCCGCGTGCGCGATCCTCTCCCTAACGTAGCGCTGAAAGGGTGTCAACCGAATCTATCACGGACCGCGGCATCCTTTGTCCGTTTTTTCACCCGGAATCGGGTAGCCCATGGTCGTTTAAAGAGCAGTCGCCGTAAGGTCGACAACTACCCCCGCTCAATAGGAAACAGTACTATTTCCAGACTCCCCCGACTGTTAGTCAGAATGCATAATCGATTGGCTTACGCCGCACGGTGCGCAAACTGTCCAGGAGCGCCAGAAGGTTGGCTCCTGGGGGAAACTACCCCTAAGGCCAGAGTCCTACCCGGGCTCGCACTTCATGCGTGGGGGCCGCCGGATGGGTGCTGACCCGTGAGTGTGACCGACCCCGAACAAATGGGTCTTCGTGGCCAACTCAACAAGGGCCCATTAGCTCCCGACGCATTGGATGGCGTAGATTTCTCCACTGTACTAATGCACCCTATGTACGAAGCCTACCTGCTCTACAAGCTACACTAATAATATTTAAATCCCGCCATAAATTTTAATTAAATATTTGACGCCTTACGCCTAATATATAACCGGAACCCAACACGGTTCATCCGCCGGCCGAGAGAGAACGCTCATCGATTTTGTTTACAATATTAATATTCCTATGAAATCAGTCCCTGTCTACTTGCTAGGAAAATGTTAGGGTTACACAGGCGATTTTTCTACTGTCTATTATATTCTATTTCTTTATAAAATTAGCGAATTACACAGAATTAGAATAACAGTTCCCCACAAAGCTAGTGATTTTCATACGGTAATTAACAATATTTTGTATAATATATATTTTTACAAGTCTTCCAAACAAAAAAGGAGTATAATTTTTCAAATTTCAAATTTCAAATTATTTATTGAGTTCAAATTATGAGTACATTCAATATACAAAAGTCCTAACCTAACTAGGCAGCCGCCTGTTCCAAGGTAGACAATTTATTTTAATTATCCTAAGAAATCTATAATATTTTATTTATATAAATAAACAAAATCATACTTAATGTAAGAGAAATATCTTAATTACCTAATAAAAATTCGTAAGAAAATGTCATGAAAATTGTCAATATTATTTTATTTTAAAACATGATAAAAATTTATATATATTTATATATGTATTAATACGTATTAATATGTATTAATAATATACAAAATAAATTCACAAAAATTAAAATTAAAATTATAATGTGTTCAGGGTTCATTTATGTATGTTTTCCGTTTTTTTTATTCTACCATAACTTCTAAACGCTTGAATCGATTTATAAGTGTGTGGTATTGGGCTCGATTGCGTTTCTTCGTGAACTAAAATCAGAAATTAGTCCGTGTGAACGAGATAGGGCAATACGCTAGAGCGGAGTGTGGGATAACCGATTGTCACTTTTTCGCATTAAAACTGCCCGCCAAGGTCAAATCTTACACCGCACGAAATATGCTCGAATTTATTCGGACGAGTATAAGTTCGGCAGGTAGTATTTATCGACGATCGTTCGTTTCATATTTCGCTCTAACGTATTGCTCTGTCTCGTTCGCTTGGACTAATTTTAGTTTTTGTTCACAAAGAAACGCAATCGGGCCCATTGTCAGGTTATGTTATGTCATTTCAATCCAGTTTCTCTTATCTTGCCCCCAAACTTTATAATTACCTACCACCAAACATTAAAGACATTAAAATATCATATAAATTTAAAAATAGTTTAAGTGCCTACCTCTTAAATTGTACAAATGCAGACATTGAACACCTTATTAAATAATTGAATCTTTATAATAAAAACATAATAGTATATGTAGTAATATAAATTGATTATTTCTAAATGTAATTTTATTTTATTTTTCCTGAATTTATTTTGTATATTAATAATAAATATTAATACTTATTAATACATATATGAATATATATTAATTTTATCATCTTTTAAAATAAAATAATATTGACAATTTTTCATGACATTTTCCTACGAATTTTTATAAGGTAATTAAGATATTTCTGTTTCATTATGTATGATTTTGTTTATTTATATAAATATAATATTATTGATTTCTTAGGATAATTAAAATAAATTGTCTACCTTGGAATAGGCGGCAGCCTAGTTAGGTTAAGACTTTTGTAAATTGAATGTACTCATAATTTCAACTCAATAAATAATTTTGAATGTTGTTTTTTTTTTTGAATAGGACATCTTAACTGTACAAATATTAAGTAAATAGTTTTCTAAATTTCCAAATGTCCAAATATCAATAAATTAACATAAACATATCGTGATTAGTGTCAAATGATAGGTTCGATTGAGTAAATACCGGAAATATACATGTATCTATATGGATAAACACATTAACTACAAATATTACATGACAAGAAGAAAGAAAAAATAAAAATACGTGTGGCACTCGGGGACTGCCGCAGTAAAGCTATTGCATAGCATTTTTAACAACTTATGCAATTATAATTGTTTATTTATTTTATTAATTTATTTTTTTCTGATATCAGATAACTGCGCTCTATCGGAAAACGTTGAAATTATTCCGAATCATTTGCGGCTGCGGTAGCAAATGATTCGGAATAATTTCAACGTCTTCCGATAGAGCGCCGCTCACGAATTTTTTATTCGATAAAGCAAAACAACCGGATTATTCGAAAAAATTCGTAGATAAAAAGATAGATAATTAAATTATCTTTGAAATGGTTCAGTTTTCATAATAATACGCCAGGTAGTATTTGCGTAGTAGTCGTTTATGTGTTCGGTTAGACCTAATTTCACAAATTAATTACACTATGCAATATAAACAAAATCTAAAATATTCAAAGCTCAGAATATTAGGAAAATGTTCTTGTTTAACATATATTTTTTTCGAATCGTAAGCAGTACTCGTTTAGACGTAATTATCAGTTTTCGTTAAGAAATTTCTTCATTCGGTCGCCGCGCTGGCCTGCCTGCGATAAAAGCTATGCAATAGCTTAATAATTATAAATACGAGAAATATAAGAAATATTTTACTTTCTGTAACACAATACTTTCCTTAGTGCCAAGAAAGTAGATGTAAAACTTTTTCGCTGATTTTCATCGTGTATTTCTCATAGTATTCAAGGAAATACTAATAGAATTACGTCGTGAAAATCAGTAAAAGTGTACAAAAAATTCCTCGTCGTTTACATACTTTACGAGCTCAACACATTAAAATCCTCTCAATTATAACGCAAAACGCAGAGTTCTCCATCTCGGCGTTTTCCCCTGTCAGCAACTTAAAACTGATTTATTTGTTTCGTTTAGGTGGTGATATTATTCCACGACACGACCGGCTTTTCGCTGTTATTTGGGGCTTAAGAGTTGCCTCTGGGCATATATACCTAACATACCCCCTCATTCCTCCCCCCCCCCCCCCCTCAACCGCTAATAGCGTCACTGCTCTCGAAACATCTGACGAGCTTTTGTAGGTAATGAGCGGCCAATTTTTTGCTGCGGATTTTGTACGAATTATTAGTTTGCTAGCCTACCAACCAGAGGCAAAGTATAATGAAAGCGCAAAAATTGTTTTCGAAATGAAGACGGACATTACATTACATTACATTTTCGCCTTGTCCAATTGATGGATAAAAACCGCTCTTGGACGTGTCAAAATAATTGTGTTAGGTAGTATAGTCTACGAAATAGTATTTGACAAAAGTGTCGTTAAAATGTCATAAAATAAACAGTGATTCCCAACAAGTTGTAACCGTTTATTTTACTATGGATATCGATTCTACCTGCGTGGAACACTTTAACAAACGCTTTAAAGGCACAAACTGACCGCTGCACCGGGTTCGATCATAACATCTTGAACTTAATACCACCAACGATCAGAGTAAATATTGCAGTATAGGTACCTAAGAATAATTGTAAAATGTGTATTTCAGACAGATATATTAAAATACGCACTAAATACGGATGATTTCGAAATCGAACTGTTACTGTTACATTAATTAATAGTCTTAATCAGTTAGCTACTTAACATGTTAAATTCGGTGATTGCCGATTTCGATTTTACAATTATAACAATTATTGTAAAATGTGTACTTCATACAAATATATTAAAATATGCACTAATTACTAATGATTTCGAAATCGAACTGTTAGGGTTTCACTAATTAATAGTCCTAATCGTTTAGCTACTTACCAAGTTAATGATCATTGCGTTCGCATTATTATTATCAGTTCAGTCAAAGCTTTCACTTTCGTCTTTCTACACGCTTTTAATTTTGATCTTCTATTTTCAAAGATGTTTCGCCCTTGGGAAGTAACTCGCGGTAATATTGCAGAAGAAAATGTTATTATTAGTGTTTTTGCTTGAAAATTGATAAGTATAAATAATTAATATTATTAAGCGATCAAGGCGATTTAGTCTAACCATATCAAGCCATTAGACATTCGTTGATAGGAGTGAAAAGGTCTCAATCGTTGTGAAAAAGGTACCAATGTGCTAACGACACTTTTGTCAAATAATATTTCGTAGACTATATACATAGTTAGTTGAGAATTTAACTACTAGATTGTCAAAATATAAATATAAATAGTCAAAATAGAAGGCTAATGTGCAATATGAAATATCTATTTTCGGCCCCCATGAGACGACTTAAACTATTCCCAGATTATAAGTCTGTCTGTGTGTCTGTGTGTGTTCGGAAGCTAATGGGCTCTATTGCAGTTAGGCCACTAAGACCCATGTGTATAAGATCGGTCCAACTCACGGGTCAACGCCCATCCGGCAGCCTCCACGCAGAGCTGGGAGCCCGGGTAGGATTCTGCGTCAGTTTCCCCTAGGAATCAACCTTCGGGCGTTCCTGGATGCCAATCGGTTGTGCATTCCGACTGATAGCCGAGAGAGTCTGGAAACGGCCTTGTTTCCTATAGAATTAAGGTAGTTGTTAATATTACAGCAAATGCTCTTGAAACGAACAATCGACTACGCGATACCGGGCGAACAGCCGTGAAAAGGATGCCGTGGTCCGCGACAGATTCGGTAGATACCGAATCATCGTAAAAGAGAGGACCGCGAAAGCGATATCGAACCTGTAACCAGTCGGGGGACCGGAGTGATCTGGTTGCAACTGGAAGTAAGGGCGCAAGTGTCGGCCCGCTGGGTAACATCTCGCGGATAAGGCGTTGGCCTCTTACGGGCGTGTGGCGGAGCTAGACGATGGACTGTTTTTGTCCTAAGTCTTCTGCGCTCACCTCACGGGAGATAGAACTATCAAAATTCGTTAAAACTTCCTGAGGTGACGGGTTCGCCCGTTGTAGTTGACAGCTCTAGTTGTCCATGTTTAGTCCTAATATTAGGTAACTTTGTCTAATATCGATATTCTATATAATATAATAATTCATTAATTTGAAGATCTGTATCGGACTTTAAGTCCACTACATACGATCAACAAATGCATCGATTTCCAGTGAAATCCACTGACACAATTCAGCTATTATTTTGACTCGTGCAGCTATCAATCAGCACGATGAAACAATACTTTTACTCATAATATTTCAAATTGCATCATTTCACTGCCCATATAAACCGGCCAAAAAGCAACCAAAGCATTCGTTCACTAATTCAGTCATTCGGCCAGCGAGTCACTACATCCGCGATTACATAGCCTGTTCGGCAAGCATTTGGCAATATTCAATCGATTCAATCAATAAATATCTTCTGCTTCATTAAAACCGCCTTACCCTTCCTATGTGAGCTAACCATTTTTGGTTAGACGCTTTCCGCGCTGTGCTAACTGTAATATGTATTCATTATTATCTTAATTGTTTTACGAGATAATGTTGTAACGTTATAATATTTCAAATTTCAATGTGATCATTTTGCAGTTATTCTTTTTACGATCCGTATAGTAGTTTAAAAGTTATACGCAAAACTATCCCGGGCAGAAATTTTACCCCGCCATAGGAGGGGATACGGAGATTACTCATAAGTTGACACCACCACCTCACATCGAATAATTATGAGTCTTGTGAGGGGTGGTGTCTCACAGATCCAGAGATTTGACTTCTTATGTTCTTCATAATCTGGTAGAGGTCGGCCGCCGTATTCGTAGTAGTTATTTTCAGAATAGATTAGAGATGTTCATCGATGATTGAGCGATGTTTGTTTTCATTAAGTTTTATAAAAGAAATCATCTCCTCGCATAAATATGAAATACTGACCATACACAGGATTCGTGCGGATTGTTTTAAAAAATATTTGCGTCGTAATTCTTAAAATATTGTGTATAAAATGAGGTAAGGTTTTACTCTTTAAATGTGTCTCTTGTATAAGAGATATTTTAACCAATATCTCACAATGTGGTTTGGGCCTTACGATGCATCTGTGTGCCGAATTCCAAGTCTCTAAATGCAATATATAGACATTCAAGTATGATTAGCGCGTCCTTTGGTTGACCGATTTCAACTACTATCTATTCAACCTTTGCCATGACCGAATGATGCCTGCATGTTGAATTTCAGCTCAATCGGATGAAGCGTTTTGGCGCTATCGCGGAGGAATATACATACACACACACACATCCTGACACACATACCCACAGACTCACAAACAGACTTTAAATCAAATCAAATCAAATAATGTATTGTCCTAAAAACTAATACATAGTTGTATAGACCTACATAGTTGTATTACATTTACACTAGCTGCGCCCCGCGGTTTCACCCGCGTGGTGATGGAAAATTGTGATAATGATGATAGAAAACTATATATCTTTATAAATTATAGCCTATGTTTTATTCCGATGTGTAAGCTATATTATTGTAAAGTTTCATCAAAATCCATTCAGTAGTTTTTGCGTGAAAGAGTAACAAACATCCATACATACATTATTAAAAACTTTCGCGTTTATATTATTAGTAGGATTTGGCCGTGATAATTATTTATTTTATTTATTTATTTTAATTTTAAGCTATTGCATAGCTTTTATCGCGGGCCTAGGCCAGCGCAGCGACCGAATGAAGAAATTTCTTAACGAAAATTAATGATTTTAAACTGATAATTACGTCTAAACGAGTACTGCTTACGATTCGAAAAAAATATATGTTAAACAAGAACATTTTCCTAATATTCTTAGCTTTGAATATTTTAGATTTTGTTTATATTACATAGTGTAATTAATTTGTGAAATTAGGTCTAACCGAACACAAAAACGACTACTACGCAAATACTATCTGGCGTATTATTATGAAACCTGCACCATTTTAAAGATAATTTGATTATCTATCTTTTTATCTACGATTTTTTCGAATAATCCGCTTTTTTTGCTTTAATAGATTAAAAAATTCATGCGCGGCAATCTATCGGAAGACGTTTAAATTATTCCGAATCATTTGATTCCGCAGCCGCAAATGATTCGGAATAATTTCAACGTTTTCCGATAGAGCGCAGTTATCTGATATCAGAAAAAATAAAATAAATAAAATAAATAAATAATTATAATTGCATAAGGTGTTAAAAATGCTATGCAATAGCTTTACCGCGGCAGTCCCCGAGTGCCACACGTATTATTATTTTTATTTCTTACAGAAAAAGACATGGACATACATACTATTATATATGCAGAATAGTTAAAAATAAACATTAGTATAGAGAAAAAACATAGCTCTATGCATATAAATGTGCTAGCATATCCGAAATGAGGCGAAATCGCGCAACCAAGTAGACCTAGAAGGTCTGTCATCTGTTTGTTGGCGCGCGAACTGATGCATTTGATTCCAATTTTCAGAGACTTTTAATATCTAACAAAGGATTTAGTCTAACAATGTGTTTTTATAAAAATAAAAACTAAAAATAAATAAAAGAAAAAAGGTATGCATTTAAAACTAAACAAAAACATTATTTTTTTACAAACTTTGCATTATTTTCAATAAATTTAAATAGAAAAATAGGCAATGAAAGTCTTGGAGAGGACCAATTTAAAAAGATAATTATACATAATTTGGTAAGAAACCCAATTTATGGTATAAGGGAGTTTGAAAATTCTGAGTTTATTTTCAGTAAAGTTTTAAACATAATGGTATTATGATAGCTGACATTCTAATTTTCATATAATTTAATTCATTTTTAAAAAAAAAATACGAAGGCATATTGCTGGATTGGCAATAAAATATATATTTTTTGATTATTCTACATAGAATTTTTCTATTTTAATATATTATTCTCCCTGACTCATCACATTTGCATATTTTGATTATTTGTATGTAGGTAATATTGAATATAATATTACAGCCATTAGAACTATAACGATAGTTATGTTTTTAATAATGAAATTTTTTGCATTTAATTTTGTGACGCATCCAAGTGTAGGAATGCCTATCTACTGGAGTAGTTGATTGTATTGTATTGTATTGTATTGATATGTACAATTATATAAGCAGAGTATTAACACCACATTGTAATATATAATATGTAATATATAAATATATTATATGTATGAGAAAATAATGTGTAATATTGAAAAAATTTTGAATATAGGTGTTTTTAATATTTACTCTATAGTAGTAATATGATTGAATTCTTCATTAATGATCAAATTCTTCTATTAATAATCAAAACATAAAAGGTTACTCGTAAAAATAAAGAAGGTGTAGAATTAAATCGAGACTCACCATTTAGTTTACCAGATAAAAAACACAGAGTAAGATATGTAGAAAGTAAGAATAGATATGTAAGATACAGAGAAGATACGTAGAAATTAACTAAATAAGTATTAATTCTTTTACATTGAATTTAATAAATAATCTATTGAGAAGAAAAAAAAGAAGGTTATAATGAACATAATTAATTCTTTAAAATACCGACAAAAATGAGTTTTTTTTGTATCCTACTAATATTATAAACGCGAAAGTTTGTATGTATGTATGGATGTTTGTTACTCTTTCACGCAAAAACTACTGAATGGATTTTGATGAAACTTTACAATAATATAGCTTACACATCAGAATAACACATAGGCTATAATTTATAAAGATATAGTGTGAATTATCTAAAATATAACGTTAACTGTCAAGTAAGTAGGAAAAAAATCTAAGAAATTGACATTCGAAATTTAAATTGTATCCTACTATCCTACTATCCTACTATCCTACTAATATTATAAACGCGAAAGTTTGTATGTATGTATGGATGTTTGTTACTCTTTCACGCAGAAAACTACTAAATGGATTTTGATGAAACTTTACAATAATATAGCTTACACATCAGAATATCACATAGGCTATAATTTATAATGATATATGGTTTTCTATCATCATTATCACAATTTTCCATCACCACGCGGCGGGTGAAACCGCTGGGCGCAGCTAGTAAAATTAATAAATATAATGTCAAAAAGAACAGAAAAATGTGACGACTGTCAAGAAGTTAAATAAAATGTCTTAGTAATTATATTGCAAACAAAAATAGTCAAGATATAATTAATTTGTGCCTACCTAATAATAGAAATAGTCAAGACATTTTAGTCAAATTGAAAATCGATTCAGTCTGGAAATGGTCCTAATCATTTCAGTCTTCATCTCGGTTTTTTTACCGCGTTCAGAATACACTGATTCGAATATATCAACAACATACATAAATGTAAATTCAAAAATAACACAGATTCGAATGTAAATTTATTTGAATTTGAAATTACAGCTCATACCGAAGTTATCCGAGTGCAAATAAGACAGTAATGACCTGTATTATATTTTGCTTATTAAGGTTGCTTTTCTACGTTCAAATTACTCCCCGTCCGGCCAATTTTCCCTACTTGGCCCATTAGCGAACTAAAAATACAACCTGTATAATTATCCGACATACGAAATTGCTACTTCCTTATAAATAGTGTACGTCGTGTGTCGGTGTGCTACGTTGTCTGAAATAGGAAACATTTCAGATACATTATTCATGGCGGTTACATTTTCCCCGTCAAATGGCGATGTTCTTGTAATGTTTGTTAGGCGTGTGGTCTGTAATGCTGGGGCCACACTAACGGGAAACGTCAATGCTCATCATCGCGATAAATATTGCGTTAAATATTAACGCGGTAAATTGACTGGCCACACTTGAACCACAGTATACCAGACAGTAGCTTCTCTTAGAACAAAATTGAAATCGAAGCAAGTGACGTCAGGAATCTTAAGGGCTACCACAAATCCTAATATGATTACTCGACTTTCGATTAGTCGTAATATGATTCAGATGCTATTATCTACCCATTTGTTCTGGAAATACCATATGGCGTCGACTGGTAAATCTCCACAAAAAAGTAGTAATAAGAGCGGACACAAACTGCGCCCACAGCGCGTCACAGCCCACAGCGCCGTAACTATGGGCCTAAGGACGCGACATGACTTACCCGTGGCCCCACTTCCGTCGCATCCTCTTCCCGCATTGCCTTGTAGCTCTTGAGTGAACTTACTGGGTGTTATTATACTGTACTAACATCAATGCCCTTTATTGGCAATTTAAATGGGCGTTAACCTGTTGGACGTCGGAGGCATTTTGCGTCGTTTGACATATCAGCGCGTTACCGTTTCGAACATTAACAGCTCGAAAGCCAGTCTTCGCGCGCAAAACATTGCGCCGCAAATTTCTGGTCGATTTTGTAAATAAATACTGACAATATCATTTTTTCATGAATTCCCTCTTGTTATCTAGTAATTAATCTTGTTAGTCGTGTATATTATATATATATATATATATATATATATATATATATATATATATATATATATATATATATATATATATATATATATATATATATATATATATATATATATATATATATTTTCAAATTGAAATTATGTTTATCACTAAATAAATGAAATGATAAAATAATGAAAGGGCACTTATCTGGTCTGTGGTGACCAGGAGTGACTCCACGCCTTTTTCGTTTTCTCTTCTCTCAGTATTTGCGGTTTCCTACTGTGGTATTCGAACCTTTCTACTTTATCCTACAGCGGCGACACAACAATGCGAAAGACGAGAATGAATGCTGGAAAATAATAGGCGATTAGTGTTTCTTAAATATTAATGATTTTTATAAAATGTATATCAATATTTCGGCTCAGCCGTCGTCAAGATATATGACATTTCTGAAATCGAACAATTCGTTGAAAATTTAAATTCAAGGAATCGAACAAAAAGAAATGGATTAATAATATTTTACACGATTTAGTTAAGGTACCATAACCAACCGTGCAAAACGTTATTTTAAAATGAATGATTATAAATTAAAAGAAAAAGCATTTGATGATTATGATAATATGATAAACCTTATTAATTTTGCCTATTGAGACCGGAACCTTTGCAAGCGCCTAAAATATAAATATAAGCCAATTCCCAAGATTTGACGTCCCTTTCTTTTGCATTATCCCCAAGGCATTTTATTATTTTAACTTTAAAACATTGATCAAAAGATAAATTATGCGCCCTGGCATGCAAAGATATTGGGAGTTGGCTTTCATTTCCTACACTAGCCCTATGATTATTTAGTCTAATATTAAGTGGTGTTGTTGTTTCACCGATATAAAAGGCATCACAAGTCCTGCACAGAAGTTGATATACTATATTTTTTGAAATACAACTGCAATGAAAGGGAACCCTGTAACTATTAGTAGTATTTGGACTGGTAAAAAAAGGACTTAGATCTAACAGAGGACAAGTTTTACAACGTGGACGACCACAAGGTTGAAGCCCAAAAGTATTATTACCAATAGAGAAATTTTGATTATTTTTTGTTTTGTTTAATATTGATCTAATATTAGGTGGTCTGCGGAAAGATAAAATTGGCGGTGAATCTAAGAGATCCTTAGTGGATGCATCATTAGAAATGATGGGGAATAAATCAGATAATATATCTCGCAGTTTCTCAGCACCAGGAAAATAAGTGGTGCTAAGAAAGATTTTATTATTATTATTATTTTTATTTGAAGAAATTTTAGGTTTTGGTATATATTTTACTTCAGAGTTTAGAATATGTTTATCCAATAGAGGAGCAGGGTATTTTCTTTCAAGAAGAGATTGCTTTAGATTATTGAGATATTTATCTAAATTTTCTTTGTTGTTAACTAAACGGTGTCCGCGAATGGACATTGAGTAGGGAATGGATCTCTTGGTGTGAAATGGATGACAGCTATCAAAGTGTAAATACTGTTCTTTATTTGTAGGTTTTATATGAATCGCGGTTTTAATTTTACCTTCGGAAATTGTTAAATCAACATCTAAGAAAGTAATTTGTGATTTAGAAATGGTATGAGTGAAATTCAAAGGGCCAAAATTATTTAGGTCGTCAAGAAAGGTTGTTAGAGTAGTTTGTCCGTGTGGCCAAATCATTACTATGTCGTCAATAAATCTATACCATAATATGGGTTTTAAATTTTGCGTTTGAAGAAAATTTTGCTCGAATAATCCCATGAAAAGGTTGGCATACGAAGGGGCCATTCGCGTGCCCATAGCAGTCCCTTTAATTTGAAGATAAAATTCATCTTCAAAGGAGAAAGCATTACACGTTAAGACAAACTCGGCTAATTTGCAAAGAAAATCCGTAGAAGGTATTTGAGGATGAGGTCTCTCATCAAGAAAATAAGAAATGGCTTCCAATCCTAAATTATGAGGAATATTGGTATACAGGGATATGGCGTCAATAGTAACAAATAATAGGTCGTCTGACTTTGGAATTACAGTATTCTTTAAAATATCAATAAAATGATAGCTGTCTTTGATATGAGAATTTAGATTTTTCACAAAAGGTTGTAAAAAATAATCTACAAAAGCCGAAATTCTTTCTGTCGGAGAGTTAAAGCTTGCGACTATTGGTCGTCCAGGATTATTAGGCTTGTGAATTTTAGGTAATAGGTAAAAATTTGGAGTTCTGATAGGATCAGGAATTAAAGTTTTAACATCTTCGTCTGATAATTTTTCATTTGATTTATTTTGTTCAATATATTTTTTTATTTTCACTGCAAAATTTTTGTTTGGATCTCTAGATAGTTTTTTATAGAAAGTTTCATCTCTAAGTTGTCTCAAGCCTTCAGTAACATAGTCAGTTTTGTTAAGTATGACAGTAGTGGAACCTTTATCAGCCGGCAAAATGACGATGCTGGTATCCTTGCTAAGACTCTCAAGAGCTGCACGTTCATCTACTGACAAGTTTGATGTTGGCTTGAGGCTATTTAGAAAAGATGGCTGTGTTACTTTGTTTAATAAAATAGTAATAAAATTTTCTACCGGATGATTTTTTGGTAATGGAGGGGGTTCTTTATTGGAGTGTGGACGAAATTTAGCTAGTGCATTGTGTAATTTAATATTATTATTGTTATTCTTTTGATTTGAATGCCAAAATTCGCGCCATCTTAAATTACGACAAAATTTAACAACATCATTACCAAAACTAAAATGGTTCACATTTTGAGTCGGTGTGAAATTTAGACCTTTAGCTAATACTAAATATTCATTGTGGTTAATTACTTTGGATGACAAGTTTTTAACAGCATTTTTTTCTCTAGGAGATGGACCTTGTATATTATTAGAATATGATACTGATGGTGTTATACTGTTATTAATTTGGTTTACTAATGTGGCACGTATTGGTACGGAATCTGATACTAATGGAAATATATTGTTAGTAATTTGGTTTACTGATAGGGTGTGCATCGGAGAGGAAAGAGTACCTTGGTGAACTGCTGGGATAACATTTCGAAGTGAATTTGAATTCCTTGTTTTGTTAACATTGGAATGACTGTAATTTGAAATGGAAACTGGATTCAAAATGTTTCGTGTATTGTTACTTGGGATAATGCAAATTTTCTGAAAGTTCTTTAGTAAATTAAGGAACTTTTTATCGTGTTTTAATCTAATATTTCGTAAATCTGTTACAGAATTGTTAACTATTTTATGAGCTTCTTGAAATAAGAAAGGAGAATGTGTTGTTATCATGTTAACATAAAAACACAGTGAGTTTAAATGTTTATCAACTAAAATTTGATATTCATTTCGCAAAACAGACGTAATTTCCATTGAATACCTTAAACGGATTGCGGTGAAATCATATTGAATTTCTGTACTAATTGCTGCGAAAGGAAATTTTGGTAATAACCCTTTAGGGCAAATGTTGTTTTCTAAACATTTAGAAAGAAATTCAACGTGTCCCGTGAATTTAGCTGTCTTAAGTGAATGGTAATTTATTTGGTTTAACCAATGAGTGTACATAATGGATGTGATTGCAACATAATTAAAATTAGGTAATATTTTAATATTTGATTGTAAATGTGTAAATTATTATTTTTTCAAATTGAAATTATGTTTATCACTAAATAAATGAAATGATAAAATAATGAAAGGGCACTTATCTGGTCTGTGGTGACCAGGAGTGACTCCACGCCTTTTTCGTTTTCTCTTCTCTCAGTATTTG
>CALYMY010000496.1:0-22500 GCA_944548615.1 Micropterix aruncella | reverse complement strand
CTGATTTTTAAGAATATTTTATACACTCTGAAAGGGCTACTAATTACTTGAAGTTTACCTAATTGTTTTTGAAAAAGACATAGCTACATTTGAGTATGGCTATCAGCTCCCCGACCTTTTATTTATATAACTGTCCCGTAAAAGGTGGAACCAGGGGCAACCAAAATGCCGATGGGCCTGAAAAAAATTAAATGAAAATCGCTTTGAATTACTAGATCTGACTATTCTCAAACAATGAAAATACATATGGGACATTACGATGTACCTGGACTAAAGCATATTAACGAATTTAAGGTCAACACAAATATTCGAGCACAACAATAAAGCGTGCAATATTAAAATTTAAATGTAATCCTCTTAAGAGTGTTTTTCAAAATAGAGATGTGAACACGTGGAATAAACTACCATTTTATTACGGCAAGCTTGACTCGAATTGTACCTAAAAACTTGATAATATTGTATATGTCAAGCTTTTAAAGATCTCATCTAACGTATCAGCAAAGCTTAATTTGCCGAAAAAGGTTTTGAATAAGAGGTTTGAATAAGGTTTTCAATATTAAGTTTAATTTGCCGAAAAAGGTTTTGAATAAAACAGAATAAGATCCCAGCAAAACAATTTTTGAACATTTCCATTGATTTTCACTGAAAAATTCTTATAGTATTTAGGAATTCGGCAAAATTAGACTTGAATCAGCGCTGATTCCGCAATTTGTTTTAGCAAATAAAAAGCTCAGAAAATAGATATAAAAAGTGAGGAATTGATACTCTTCTGTAAGTAATATTTTTTAACTATTATCAGTAGAGGTTCATTTGAACCTTAAAAAAGAACTACCTATCATGGACTTTTAGAATTCTATAATAAAATGTGAAAACAAACAGAAACCTATGGTCAAAATTTCCGCTGTTGGTCAGTGCGTTTACACGTCTGCCTGTAAGTCAACGCCGATTATCTCAGCCAGTTTTAAAACCATCTCAAAAAATCCGGCGTATACATACTCGTATAATATGCCCACCTTCATCATTGTTTATATAGGGAATTAAATTGCTCAGTGCCATACTATGTTTTGGAAGCTAGGATTTTACTATGAAAAGTAACGTGTAGATGGCACTTATACTTCCAAACATTAACTAATCTTCTCCTATGTTCAGTAGCCTTATATATGGTGTTAAAAACATACCTATACAGTATCCTGTCTCAAAATGATACAATAATTAAGTAAGAAACGAAATGTTTAATCATAGCTATTATTATTTAATTATTATTTAAATAATGATGTCAATTATAACTTGCTATACAGATATTATAATAATTAGGCTTAATTATATAATTCATAATAATTAGGCGCTTTAATATGTTAATAGTCTAATGGATGGCATTCTAATCTCTTTGTCTTATATGAAATCGAAGACTATCGCGGTAGTTTGACATTATAAATAGAATAAAACGAATTTACCGCGTGAAGTTAGTAGCACCCGATGTTTCGGCGAAGTTGCCGCCGACGTTGTCCAGGGTAGACTAAATTACTGTCAATCGTCATCCGTTGTTCTGCGGGTAGGCGGCAATCTTCGTATTATTTCTGTGACTTATTCCGGCTATATAAAAACGCGACAGATGGCATTGATAATTAAAGGTTGTTATTGATATTATTGCTAAAATAATGGTTTTTATTATCTATATCATTATCGATGTTATACATGTCCAGATAAATTACTATTTCTTTTTGCTGGAAAATGCTACCAGCGCCACCTGCATGTGGCCGGGGCAGAACGGTTGTCCAAGCATAACATGGAATTGAGCAACCTAATATCCTATATAATCAATGCTCCAACCTGGTAATCAAAAACAAATATTTTTGAACGGTTTTAATTTTATCTTTCCAGCCTCAAAAACCTGTAGCTCTAAAGAAGAAAAGAGATGCCCTAAATATTGTACTTCTACAAAATGCTCTGAGAAAGACCTTAAATACAAATGTCCGCCTCAAACAGAGGAGCAGATAGCAAGTTGCACTTTCATCTGCGAGTGCATTGATGACTACCTGAGAAACGATCAAGGGAAATGCGTCCATCGGGACAAGTGCCGTAATTTTATTTTCATATCTATATTTTTTTGTACCGAAAATCTTAGAACCTTTAGAATCTCCAAAACCACAGAACCTGGGCAGCGAAATATGCCACTCCAGTTTAGAGAATATCAACCCACACAAAAATGCTCGACACTGCTGTTAACGATGCTACGAAAATTGTCTCTGTGATGCTACGAAAATTGTAAACGGGCTGACCAAAATCTACTTTCGAAACACTTGATCCCCTCACCCAACAATACATAGTGATGTCCTGGCTATTCTGTATTCAAAACGGCTAAAGGTGACCATCTAAGACACCAACAGCACGGGCAAAAACCACACCAAAATTGCCTAAACTCGCAAGTCATTCTTAAGCTACAAACAACGGCTTCAAAGCAGTCAATCTTCAAACTGTTTCACTCAATACAGGGCTTTACTTGGCGAGAACTTAACCCTCCAACCGCGGGCGACGCGCACGTACGCGTTTAGCTCCTTCCGTGCGAAATTACGGGTCACGCTGTTATAACGTTTCATAGCGTAAACTGCTATTTGATGTCCACATCCAGTATTATTGCGAAAGCGTTTAAAGCCCTAGGATTTATTATACGATCCAGCAAACACTTCAATAACATAAAAAACATAAAAATTCTCTATTGTGCTTACGTCCGCAGTCATCTCGAATATGCATCCCAGTTATAGAACCCTTGTTACGAGGTGTATGCATCGAGAATAGAGGCCATCCAAAGAAAATTTCCGCACTACATAGAATATAAATGTCGTATACGTGATCCAGACTACTATTCTCGTTGTATCCGCCATCATTTGCTGCCATTGGCTCTGCGAAGAAACATAGCTGACATCTCACTTTTACTACGAATTTTAAATGGCTCGATTGATTGTCCTGAACTACTATCTAAAATATCTCTCCGCACTCCTAGCCGGGCACTTAGAAATAGGGCACTCCTTCTTATACCTGGCTTTAAAACCAAATGCAGGCGTAATTCTTATTTTAAAAGGGTATGCGAAACTTTCAACACCCTGAATGGTGACATTGATATTGACCCCTTTTTCACGAATATAGATACTATAAGGAAGCAGATTGTATGGCAATTTTGTCATGACCAGGCTTAGCATTTTCTTCTTTTATTACAGTCTTGTTTATGTCAACATGTTTTCTACTGTACAATTTAGTATCTTCTTGTTTAATATCTTCTTTATGCTTAATATCAGTTCTAAAGTCACGTTGTTATTATTGTCATTATCAGTGGTAACTTGTAAATGGCTCTAAGCTTCCTAGTTTTATTTACTACAAAATTATTGGCTGTAGTTATCCTTAAGAAAATAAAATAAAAATAAAATATGTTTTCTGGATAATGTATGCTTCAGGAGAAGCTATTTCCGCGTCAACATAGACGATCGGTATTTCCACGTTCATAACTTACACGTGCGAATCGGACCGACTGCTTTTTCCCCTGTAAACAGACAAACAATGACTAAAGGGGTGAACATATTTATTGGACGCGTCCGTCAGCCGCAGCTTACGGACGCGACTTAAAGGTGTAATGAATGTCTATTGAGCCATGCACATTATCGGACGTAAGTCGAAGACGTGACCTTGAGGCTTAGGACGTCCGATAGAGATCCGCAGCCGCGACCCAAACGACTGTGCATACCATCAGTCGCGTCCGTAAGCCGCGGTTTACGGACGCGTCCGATAATATGTTTGCCCCTTCAGTCGTGTCGCTTCGCATAATTTACATTAAGTTGTTAGCAGTCTATCCGCTCAGTTGTTGCGACCATACATTCATTGTCAATATACCGAAACGCGTAATATCTTCTGATAAGTCGGGCATAGATGAATCCAAAAAATTAGGAAGCGAAATTAGTTCTGTGGAGACTTTCAGTGAATGTGATGAGGAATCCGAGGACGACGTGGATCTAGCAAGTCGTCATGTGTGGATAAAGTTGATATGAAAAATATGACGGCTGCTCCTCCAGTATTTCCTTTTCTTCAACTCCGGAAGTAAAGGCAAACAAACCTGTTCAATGATATACAAACTCAAATATTTAAACTGGCTTCTGAAATCTACGCGAATTCGCACGAAAAAATGAGAAAATCGCCCGCGGTTGGAGGGTTAAAGTAAGAGATTTCACGAGGGTCCGTTCTACCCTATAAAACCTAAAGTGGTCACAACAGACTGAGGGTGGTTGTGACAAGATGCCGAGCCAATCTCGTCACAGATAATTCAATATGCGAATATGGGACCCTGCAGGATGAAGATCACCTCCTATCCTGTCAGTTTTTGTCACCCTTATCTAACACCAGGTCCTACAAGATACCAACGACAAGGCCATCCAGGCCGTATACTTTTGGAGAGACGTGTCCTAACCTAACGTGTGACACGTTAATTAACATACTGCAAAACTCTACTTTCACTGGAAGATATGGTCTCTATAGCGTTAAGTCTATTTTTGTACTCTGTGATACGTAATATACACAGGGAAGGATTGTATTTGTCTTTCCTGAAACAAATATATTGCTATTTGCTTGGGATCTTAGTCTACAGGGGAATATTATATCCCATTATGATTCTACCACTTTTTGTAAATTTGAAAACCAAAAACTTATTATATTCATAATGCTTTTTTTTACTTTCAGCTGCCGTAACATATGACTGACGTGGATCAAAATCAAGCTATGCGAAAATATTTTTTTTTTTCAATTCATCGGGACAACTCCGATTATTTTTTATAGTTTTTTATAACGGTGCACATTTTAATAACATATAAATTTACTTTTATTAATATGTAAGACTTTTTTTTTGTAGCGGACCATCAATAATCGTTTTTGTATCGGCGGGATCTGAGGTCCATTGACTACACGCAGTTGTCTCATGATGCATATAACATGGAGTGGCATAACGTTGTTCATTTGGGGTCTGTAGACGAGAAGGTCGAATTTCTAAATAAACTCATTATACAGCTCTATGACAAGCACGCGCCGATTAAAAAGATTCGTATTAAACACCCAGCTTCTCCCTGGATTACGGATGAAATCAAGGGATTGATGGCTAAACGGGATAAACTTAAATCTAAATTCAAAAGTGCTCCCTCCGATGAACTGTGGAATTCGTTTAAGTTGTTGAGGAATCAATGTAACCAATTGTGTCGTAATGCCAAAAGATCCTACATTTGTCGTAATCTTGCAAATTCGAGCCCAAAGAACACCTGGAAATTTCTTCATTCCCTCGGAGTGGGTAAAACCACGTCAAACCCCATGAACTCCAAATTTGACCTAAATGTTGTCAACGCCCACTTTGCAAAACCACCATGTATTCTTGAGGATGATACAAAGGCTGCTTCCATAAAGTCTATCCGTGAGGAGGTTCCGCATAATGTAAGCAAATTTACGTTTTCTCCAGTTCGACAAGCGGAAATAAAAAGAATAGTAAGAGGAAATAAGTCTAGAGCGTATGGATGTGACAACATAAACAAAGACCTCATCCTACCAATACTTGAAATATTTTTACCTACACTCACACATATTATAAATTTTTCTATTTTTAATTCAGTAGTTCCAAATTTATGGAAACAGGCTATTATCATACCCCTCCCTAAAGTCCAATCGCCAGATTCTGCTAAAGATTTCAGGCCTATTTCAATATTACCAATATTCTCCAAAGTTTTAGAGCGGGTTATTTACACCCAGCTTAATAATTTCTTAGATAACAACAAATTGTTAGATCCCCTTCAGTCTGGTTTCCGCCCTGGTCACAGTACCACTACTGTACTAGTCAAAGTTACCGACGACATTAGACGCGCTATGAATGATAGAAAACTAACTATTCTCACGCTGCTTGATTTCAGTAGCGCATTTAATTCTGTCTACTTTGAACTTCTCCTTGAGCGACTCCGATCGCTCAATATCTCTAGAGGAGTGGTGAGTTGGTTTGACTCCTACTTGCGCGGACGCTACCAGTGTGTTAAATCGTCTGAGGGCCAATCAGACTTGCTCGAGCTCACAGCTGGTGTCCCGCAAGGGTGTGTCCTATCCCCACTGCTCTTCTCTATCTTCATTAACCCGATTGCCAAGGGCTTAACTACATCCTATCATTTATATGCTGATGACCTTCAAATTTACCTCCATGCCAGACCTGATGACCTGCCTTCTGCCGTGTCGACTATGAACTCTAATTTAGAACACATATCAAGTTGGGCCGAAAAACATGGCATAATCATAAATCCAGCCAAATCACAAGCGATTGTGATTGGTGGCCAGAAACTCAAGTCTAATACTAACAAAACGTCAATGTCACCCCTCAAAATAAACGGTAATATTATTGAGTATACCAAATCTGTCAAGAATCTTGGAATAGTCATGGACGAATTTCTTTCGTGGCAGGCACACGCCAATCAAATTAGTCGTCGTATTTTCAATGGCCTTCATAGCCTCCGAAGGTTACAGAGATTCCTTCCAGCAGCAACTAAGCAAACTTTAGTAAGAACACTGCTACTTCCAATTCTAGACTATGCTGATGTCGGTACTATAGATATTAAAGAGAAGATACTGGATAAATTCGAACGGCTACAAAATATCTGCATACGATATATATTCGACTTGCGTAAATTTGATCACGTAAGCGAATATCGCGATGGACTTCATTGGCTTCGAATTCGTGAGCGCAGAAATCTGCATGCCCTCTCACTCCTTTATAAAGTCCTAAATAGTCCCATAGCACCTCCTTACCTTAAAGACCTCTTTCTCCCGTTAGGAAGTCATGGTGTTCCACTCAGGTCAAGCCAGGACAACACCATAGCAATTCCACTACATCAGTCTTCTTTTTTCACTAACTCATTTAGCGTCCATTCTGCTCGACTTTGGAACCAGCTTCCGCATGCTATTCGTCATGCAACATCCTTGCCCTGTTTCAAGGCGTTACTGAAAAAACATTTTCTCCCTCAAAATATTAACTAAGAACCAACCCTCCCCCTATCCCCTCCCCCCTTCCCCCTTTCGTTGGGTTGTTGACTGGATAGAAGCATAAGAACTTTGTAATATCTATCATTTTATATAAGCAGTTATTTTTATTATTATTTATCTGTAGTTTCTATGTATTTATTATTATAATATACATATATTATATTATAAATTATATTTTTTTATGTATGTATGTATATTTGGATGTATGTATATGTATATTTATGTGTATATGTTTATGTATGTGAGCTGTATTGATACTTTTATTTAATATTACACGGTTGGCTGTAAGAAATCGTTGAAACGATAAGCCCGCCGTTTGTACTAAGTTAAAATAGAATTTAAGTTTTCTTTACCCATGTAATTTTTTTTTTTTGTTAGTACAATAAAGGTATTTTTCATTTCATTTCATTTCATTTCAATAATAACTTGATTAGGATGTGAGATGCCCTGCGCATCACCTGTCAGACAATAAAGCTTATTTATTTTATTATTTAAGAAATAATTACTATAAAACATTGAATTTGGTTTCCAAAATAACAGAAACAGAGTGGCAAAACCCTAATTTATTTGGCTTATTTGATTCTGTCACCCAACTGAACTAGCGCGCTCTAGGGTGGACAGAACCTCCATATTACAATAAATTATGTTAAAAGTTTTAGTAAAATGCCAATAGAACTAAATTGCCCTAAAATGTGGTCCTCAAAAAAAAATATAGCTGCTAGTTTAAAAAAGATTAAAAAATAGATTCGTCATTCAGTGCCGGATTTAGACTTGATAAGACCCTAAGCTATTTGATCTTTTGCTGCAGTATGTTTAAGTATATACATATGACAATTGCAGACTCGGACAACTTATTGAGGCCTCCAGAAAAGTGGAGGCCCAAATCTTAGCTTGTGTAGCTTATACGTAAATCCTGTACTTTTCATCACAGGATACGTTTTAATGAGTATATTGCCAGGTGGTCTCTTTGTAAGAAATTTTACGCAAATATAGTTATTATTATTATCAATAATAGTAATAATAAATAAAGGGAAAAGTGTTCATATGTATATTCAGTTCTTTGACACAATCTTTCCGTTACTAATTATACGACTCTCTGTCGAAGTCCAGGAGACTTGCCGACTTTGCCGGACCATGAAGTGTTTATATGTATGTGTGCGTCTAACTTATCGCATCGCACCTCCGATCAATACTGTAAAAAAAATTAAAAAATCAATTATGGTGTTTCTTTATAAAAATTATCGCCATTTCTCATTTTACACTCCCAAAAAAAACTTAACTGTTACTTCAATAGTGCCATTGACGAATTAGTGAAGTAACAGTTCTTTTAACACACTTTTTTGGAGTGTAAAATGAGAAATGGCGATTATTTTTATAAAGCAACCCCACTGGAATTTTTCACGTTATGTACAACAAGTTTATGCCTTCTCTATACGTAGGCCAATGATTGGCCGCATCGCCTACGTCTCTCTCGCTCTTTGCCCGTACATTTTTCACACGTGACGAGTGGTACGGATTCGCTTCCACCTTAGCGATGCAGCCAGGCATTGGAATTTATATATAAAGGAAGCTGTTACGTGATAAATTCGGGCCGTGCTAAAAATGCTCAGATATAAATCAATATATTTTATATATAAATTTGGCGCATTTAACCTGTACCACAGCGTAGTTGTTGTATTAACCAACCGAGGAGCCCTAATAAGCTTAATTTGACTGAAGACTGGGCACTATATATCTTTGAATGTATAAAGTTGATTTTAAAAAATATAGGAAATTTGAAGACTCAAAATGAAATTTACTCCCATTTTACCAGAGGTAGGCATAATTTAATATTACCCTGATCATATTTAGACTGTCTAGAATAGTCTTTTTTGGTCGCCGGCATTACAACTTTACAGCGCCTAGAATCTATAACCGTCTGCATGTCAGCATTATGCGGGGTAGTAGCAAGTATATATTTAAAATTAAATTTATAAAGTGGTTGTCAGCCAAGAGCGTATGTCAATACACTCTATGTGGGATATTTTAGTATAAACACATTCTTAAATGACATCTGTCAAAGATTAACTTGGATTTTTTATTATTATCTTTATTTTATTCATTATTTTCGACTATCAATTAATTCTATTTATGTTTTTTTTTATTCATTTGTCGATTTAAAACTTACTATTCACCCCGATTATTTTATAATATGACTGCTCGATTATTGTTTTATATTTTTTTTGCTTTCATCTGTTTCTTTGTATTCTTTAATTCCTCTCATTCTTTTAGGATAAATTTGTATGTGTACTATTGCATTGTATACTTTTAATGTACAGTGTTATATGTAACTAGCTGACCCGTGCCCACTTCGTTGGGCGGTAAAACTTTTTACCTGTGATGAAATTATGCGTGTGGTTCGGTTAGTACTGAGTGCTATGATTTATTTCCTGACTGCCAAAAGAAGGGTTATATTTTTACTGCATATGTATGTATCTATTTGCATGCCAATTTGACTATTTATTTATTTATTTATTTAATTAATTAATTTACAATTCATTTACAATGCATAGGTCTCACTAACAATCATATCAATAAAAAAATATAGTATTAAAATTAAAATTAAAATTGAACACGGCCGATATGAGCATTAGCAGGTATGTACTGCTGCTTCCCAACTAAGTGCCAGGACTTGTTCCAGGGCAGCGAGCTCTCTAGTTTTTAGTTCACATATATTCGGCGATTTGAAAAAAAATAAAAATAAAAATAAAAATGAAAAGAAATTTATATATATAAATATATATATATATATATATATATATATATATATATATATATATATATATATATATATATATATATATATATATATATATATATATATATATATATATATATATATATATATATATATATATATATATATATATATATACATATATATATATATATATATATATATATATATATATATATATATATATATATATATATACATATATATATATATATATATATATATATATATATATATATATATATATATATATATATATATATATATATATATATATATATATATATATATATATATATATATATATATATATATATATATATATATATATATTACCGTCACCATTACAAATTATAACTAAAAATTACTAAATAATGATCACAACAGAAAAATATTTAAAATAAAACACAGAAAATAAATAATCGTGTTAATAAAATAAAAATAAAATAAAATAAATTGTCAAATGATATCAAACAATAGTCACCAAAGTTAATGAATAAATAATAGTAATAAATAAAAAGTCAGCGAAAATAATAATAATAAGAATTGTCAAGGATAGGATTTAATGATGGGAACTGTCTCGGTATATCAATTTGTGAATATTTTGCCGGGCGTCATGTTTTAGCCAGGAATCAATCTTGGCTTTAAAAGAAGAAGAAGACTTAGGCACATACATTTGTAAATCTTCGTCTAGCATATTAAAGATCCTGGGGGCTATGTACACAAAATGCTTCTGCCCAAAAGTGGTCTGCATTCGAGGGACGTCGAAATGTATAGCTCGAGATTGCCGCGTGCAGATTGTTTGCTGAGTTCTTATTGCGGACTCTAAATTAGTTTGATACTCACAGAGCGCCGCTTTCACGTATAGTTGTGGTACGTGAAGCACGTTATATTCTCTGTGGAGATCATCTGAAGGGTATCTCCAAGGCTTTCTTTTTATAATTTTTAGTACTAGCTTCTGAGCTTTAATCAAGGACTCCATGTGAATTTTCGCTGCACCGTCCCACCCTATGATCCCATAGGTTAGGATGGATTGGCACAGGGCATGGTATACTAACTTAAGTGGTATACTAACTATAACATGGTATATTAACTATATTAACGTTATTTGTGAGTGTCTTCTTGTGAGTGTCATATTTGTGGGCGTATTATCTCTTTAACTATTTATGCAGCAAAAGGGAAAAGTCTTTTGTTTTAAATACTTGAGACGATAAATTTACTTATTTTGATAAATACTCATAATTGTTGATAATATGACCAATAAACATGACCTAATGATTTAAAATATTTTTTTTAATATAAAATACTATATATACTTTTTGTGACTTAAATATAAAAGTTAGACATATGCTGTCGCTGACTTTTTTTGTAGGCATTATCAAGCTCTACAACTTTTCTCTAGAACTTAACCATATATCTCTCATCGTTAAGGCAGCGTTAGTTAGAAACGTTTTCGTTCGACCGCTTATTCTCCGACTTACTTTGCAAATCCGACTACCACGAAAAAGTCTTTTCATTTTTCAGATTAATATATAGCCTATGATACTTACAAATAACGTGGCTTTCTATTGGTAAAATAATTTTCAAAATCGGTTCAGTAGATCCAGAGATTACTTCCTACAACCTCACAAACTTTACCTCTTTATAATATTAGTATAGATGACACTCAGAAAAAACGTGGCTTTCTATTAGTAAAAGAATTTTCAAAATCGGTTCAGTAGATACAAAGATTACTTCTTACAGCGTCACAAACTTTACCTCTTTATAATATTAGTAGGTATAGATTACGACACGGTCGCGGTCCCATACCTATGTCGTATTATCTCGTAAAAGGGAAAAGTCTTTTGTTTTAAACGCTTGAGACGATAAATTTACTTATTTTGATAAGAATTCATAATTGTTGATAATATGACCAATAAACATGACCTAACGATTTAAATTATTTTTTAAATATAAAATACTACTTTTTGTGTCTTAAATATAAAAGTTAGACATATACTGTCGCTGACTTTTTTGTAGGCATTATCAAGCTCTACAACTTTTCTCTAGAACTTAATTATATATCTCTCATCGTTAAGGCAGCGTTAGTTAGAAACGTTGTCGTTCGACCGCTTATTCTCCGACTTACTTTGCAAATCCGACTACCACGAAAAAGCCTTTTAATTTTTCGGATTAATATATAGCCTATGACACTCACAAATAACGTGGCTTTCTATTAGTAAAAGAATTTTCAAAATCGGTTCAATAGATCCAGAGATTACTTCCTACAACCTCACAAACTTAAGCTCTTTATAATATTAGTATAGATATAGCTATAATTAATATTAATTATTTTTGATATAACAGCATAAGCATACTGTGTTATTATTATATCGGTTAGATATGTACATGCGTTCTTTGTATAATAGAATTTTAATTACGATACCATTCACTCCTATTTACGGCGTGACTTTAGTTTCACGCTTCTTGCATCACTTAAGTAATTCTAGATTAGTATACTATTGTAATTAAACTTGAATACTATGTTGAATATTTTATTACTTTCTGTTTTTTTGATTGGAGTAACAACAGGTTTGTAGCTATTTATATTTTACCTGCTAGTGATAATTTTCCTATTTTTTCAACTTCTATTTAGGATTTTTTTCAGGTATTAGGTTATTTATCTATCTACCTTTACAGTGTCCCAGATAATATTTTAATGTTGTAAGCACACTAAAAACACTTTTTAATGAGAATGACATAAATAATCAAAATGCATTAAGGGGCAATCTTTTGGACCCATTGGTGTGCGACTCCTTCCATTTTCATAAAAACTATAATTAATTTACAAGGAAAATATGCATTTTAGATTCTGAAAAAAAAATAGCAATCCGATAAAGGGTGATTCAGGACTAATAATATTCGTTTCAAATATGATAACACGAATTTATCGCTTGAAGTTTGTAGCACCCTTCGGATTTGGATTTCGCGGTAGGATTTGATTGAATTTGGTGGCAGGATTTCGGCGACGTTGCAGCTGCCGCTGTCCAGTCTACTTTGGACAACAGCGGCTGCAACGTCGCCGAAACGTCGATTTCTACAAACATCAAGCGGTAAATTCGTTTTACCCTATTTATAATGTCAAACAACCGCCATAGTCATCGATTTCAATAATAATCGTTATTTCAAAAACAACTATGTATTATATTTGATGCAAAAAAAAATGTGAAATGCAACTTAGGAAAGGGGAATTCAAATTTGGCCAACTATATAAGGTTTAGTAAAGATAAATGATTAATCAAATGATTCATCATGATTCGTCAAAGTATACGAAGTTCTTGAGGGGTATACACGCATTGTGTTTTGATTATTTTTTTATGATAACATTGTTAGGAAGACGAATACGTTAATAAATAAATATTTTTTATTAAAAATATACCATTATGCATAGACAAGTTTAATTATTTTTAACATATAGAAAGCCTAAAAAAAGGATCATTTTAAGCAGGACTCTCCGTTACATATTTTTAAAAAATCAACATAAACAAGATATTTCATAAAATTAACATTTCTTTAAAGGCACTGTATAACAATCAATTACTTATCATAACCAAATTACTATTTCAGTATTTTAAGATATTAATTGCCTCTCGCCGTAGCACACGGCTGACAGAACTGAACAATGTGTTCTTGACAAATGTACGAACGACACCTTTCGCAAACATTCATATATGTATATTCATTATATTCAGCATTGCACAAAACACTGTCAAAGGCCATTTTTTTTTTAAAAAAAGCCCTGAAAAATGGCACAAAAACTCTACGCGCCGTGCCTAGAAATTTTAGGAAAAAAATATTTAGGAAAAACTCAACGAAACAACTGAAAATCGACAAAATCGAAATTGGTCATTTTGGGAACATTGGCCACTTTCTAGATGGCTATCGCGGCGGTTTGACTAGCTGCGCCATCCATAACTGTTATTTATTCCGTACAATGTGTAAATTTCAAAAAGTCGCTTTCGACTTTTTGAAATTCACACATTGTACGGACTTTTTTGACTTTTCAAAAAAGTCGAAAAAGTCAAAGTGGAAAAAGTAAAAAAAGGCGAAAAAGTGAAAAAAAGTCGGAAAAGTCACAAAATTCGAAAAAGTCAAATAAGGCACAAAAGTCGAAAAAGACCAAAAAGTAAAAAAAAGGTAAAACAGACAAAAAAGTAAAAATAAAAAAATGCGAAAAAGTCGGGAAAGTCAAATAAATCAAAGAAGTCAAAAAAAACGAAGAAGTAAAAAAAAACAAGTCACAAGCTAAGTTAAAAAAATAGGAAAAAGTAAAAAAATCGGAAAATTAAAAAAGGCGAAAAAGTCGGGAAAGTCAAATAGGTCAGTAAAGTCAAAAAAGTCGAAAAAGTAAAAAAAGTTAAAATAGTAAAAAATGGGAACAAGGCAAAAAAGTCGGAGAAGTAAAATAAGCTGAGAAAGTCGAAAAAGTCGAAAAAGTCGGAAAAGTCGGAAAAGTCTAAAACTCTTTCAGTTAAAAAAAAAACGTTCAAAAAGTCAAAAAATTCGGAAAAGTCAAAAAGAATTCAAAAAATCTAATGTCAAAAAAACAAAAAAGTCCAAAAAGTCACAAAAGCTAAAAAGTTGAAAAATGGGAAAAGTAAATAAAGTCGGAAAAGTAAAAAAAGTTTAAAAAGTCAGAAAAGTCAAATAAGTCGAAAAAGTCAAAAATTTTGACTTTTTGACCTTGAAATTTTGACATTTTGAAGTCAAAAAATTCAAAAAAGTTTTTAAAAAGTACAAAAAGTTAAAAAAAAAAGTAAAAAAACTTCAAAAAAGTAAAGAAAGTCGGAAAAGTCAAAAAAAATGTAAAAAGGCCAAAAAAGTCAAAAAAAGTCGGAAAACTAAAAAAAGAAAAAGTAAAAAAAACAAAAAGTCGAAGTCACAAAAGTAGAAAAAAGTCAAAAAATGGGAAAAAGTCGAAAAAAGGGCGAAAAATCGGTAAAGTCAAATAAGTTTAAAAAGTCAAAAATGTCAAAAAATGCAAAAAAATCAAAAAGTCGAAAAAGTCAAAAAATTCAAAATAGTAAAAATATGGGAGCAAGGCAAAAAGTCGGAAAAGTAAAATAAGCTGAAAAAGTCGAAAAAATCGGAAAAGTCTGAAACTCTTCCAGTTATTCCACGTTCAACTGTAGCTGACGAACTAAACGCGTGCTTATGATCATCAAATTTCTGGCGACATGTGAAGACACCCGATTGACGACTAACATGAAAAGTTTTTGCAACAAAATCGAAGTGCAGTAGTGTTTTCGAAGCAATTGTTGTACATTGGTAAAGAGAAAGTCGCAGTTGACATCTCGAGCGGATTTATCACATTGTCCACTGATTTCTGTCAGTTGACCGAATCGAAGGAGGAACTGAGTTGGCGTGTTTTTCCGAACGTAGCGCAAAAGTTTAAATACCATAATTAGCTGACCGAACGAGCCAATTAGCGGTGAAAAACAAATATGTCGATGACTTCAATGCCACCATTCAAAATGTAATTCAGGGACAGTTGTTTGCCTTCAAATCGATAGATAAAACACCCTCATATCAACCATACCTCATATCAACCAGTATGAGATAGTCAACTATCTCACAGGATGTTTGAATTCGCTGGGATTGCCTGGATTCCAACGTCACATTTGCAATAGAAATTAGGCTCAGTCATCATCGTGCTGCGTAACATCAATCAACTTCGACAATCAACATCAATCAACGGATTTGCCATTCGATTTTAAACGGCTGAAATTCCCTGTGCGTCTGGCCTCCGCGATGACAAATCACGCGTGTTGGAAGTTTGCGGAATTAACTTGGAATTTCCGTATTTCGCGCATGGACAACTATATGTCCCATGTTCGCCAGGCTATTGGTCGGAAAGCCATCATTTTTGTTTATTTACGGGCCGGAAAACAAAACGAAGAACATAGTTTTTGAAAAATGTTTTGTGTTGAATGTGAACTGCATTTATATTTCATCATGTAAATTAAATATATTAAATGTATTTTAATTACATACAAACGACTTTCATTTAATCACCAAACGGAAATCAAACCGTACATGATTCGGCCATATTATATATTTCAATGAACTGGGTTTGTAAGGTTGATTAGGATTAATAAACGCTTATGAAGAGTTACAATCAAATCAATTTTAGGTGGTACGAAGTTCACCTGGTCATCTAGTTAATATATATAAATGAAGACAAAAACATATTTATATTTTCACTTCTTTGACACAATCTTATCAAAACTAATTACACCACTCTGTCTTAAAGTCCGGGAGACATGCCAACGTTGCCAGACTAAACATGTACAACAGGCTTATGACTTCTCTACGCGTAGGCGTTTCTTGGCCGCATTGCCTGTCGCTTTTTCCCATAGATTGTCTCTGTCGCTCTTTCCCATACATTTTTCACATGTGACGTAACGCTTCCACCTTAGCGATGAATGCTCTTATTACCTCAAATAATTCTGTTGAAGTTTTTGATTACCAAGAATAAACAATGAAATGATTTTATAATAATAAAAGAATGGCTACAATAAAGCATGCTGTGTTATCATATTATGACCTCGATTACTTAGTCGGTTAGATACACGTTTTCCTTGTATATTAGAATAATAATTACGATACCAGTCACTACTGTTTTCGACGTGACTTTGGTTTCACGCTTCTTACATTACTTTAGTAATTATAAATTAGTACTATTGTAATAAAACTCGAATAATATGTTAAATATTTTATTGGTTTCTGTTTTGTTAATTGGAGTGACAATAGGTTTGTAGCCATATTTTACGTGTTAGCATTGATTATAGGTACATACTACATATTCAATGGTGTTAGTAACTAGTTTTTCTTTTCTTTCTTAAACTTCTATTTAGGATTCATTTCAACCACAAGAACAGGTCAAGCATTTATCTACCTACGTATACAGTAACCCAGATTATAATATTATAAGCGTAATATTATAATATTGTAATATTATAAGCTAAAAAACAGTTTTTAATGAAAATGGCAAAAACAAGCAAAATACATTTAAGGCCTGATTAATGGAAACCAATTTTTGAAATTATGGGGTTTCTACCATTTTCATAAAAAGTTCAATTACAAGGAAAATATGCATTTAAAATTCTGACTAAATGAACAAACTGAAAAAGAGTTTTTTTATGGTTAATTTTTACCGTTATTTCGAATATATAAACTTGTTAATTTGCAGCAAGAATTGTCAGAACTATTAAAATTCACAGAAGGAGAGGGGAAATTCCAAATTTGGCCAAAGTATATTAGTTTTGGCAAAGGATTATTGAATGAGGTCAAAAATTACGAAATCCTTGAGGGTTGTACATCCTTTGTTGTATGATTATTTTGTTTATAAACATTGTAAGGAAGTTTTGATGTAATGGCGATCAAAATGCAATAAAGTTTCAGATGTTCTTATGTCTTAATAAAACGAAATATATAATGCGCAAAGGTAAATATACTTCTCAACGATTCCAGATTCTATTGTCAATTAATTATTTTTGCTAAACCCGAATTTTGGATTCCCCTTTCAATTCAGTATTCAGTATTCAGTACTTAGTATTCAGTATTCAATTTATGCATTGAGAATATACAATAAAAGCATAAATTATCAATTAAAGCTAATTATCGCATATTAGAATTCGTCAAAATGCTCAATGTTTCCAATAAGAATTAAGACCTTATTATTTAAAAAAAAGTTACCTTAATATGACAAGCAAACATCGTTTTCGTCGCAACGACCAAGCTGAGATATAAAAGTGCTTTAATTTCAGAAAACTTTTTTTATGCCCATTTTGACATTTAGTTAAGGATCTTATTTCCATAAATTGTGGAAGGAATTACAAAACTATCATAATATCCAACAGCTGATCCCTGTGGAGATGACCCCAATGCGGAGTTTTTCGGTTGCGGCTGGTGTCCGCAAACCTGTTCCAGGCTTAATGACCAACTGGTGTGTGCAGCAGTATGCAGCCCCCCTGGGAACTGTGGATGCAAAAGCGGCTATGTGATGAACGATAAAGGAAGATGCGTTAGGCCAACTGAATGCCGTTAGTCACTCCCTTCTAGAAACTGTTATTAGGACTATTTCTTTATTTAATTGCAAAAGGCTGCCAGACGACCCACGTGCGGCGGTACTTAATATAATATGTGGATATGTTACATATTAGATTAGGTTTTAGATATTATAGGTATGTACCTTATAAAAGCCCAATAAGGGTGTTCAATTTGAAAATTACAAAAATATATATTCGGAGACTAGGTGACGCCTATTCGTCAGGAATAGTACATACAAACTTAAGTAATTCATAGGCCCGTATTCCGTTTCTAGGAAGCCTAATCTTGGTTGGTTTCCAAAGTATAAGAAATGAAGAACCAATCCTGTTCTTTTGTATTCCGTTTCCTAATGTTTAGAACTGGTCTTGATTCTTTGACTTTTCGTTATCATCCATGCTCGTACTTCATCATCAGTTTCATGATAACTCAATTTAGAAATGTTATTAAATTATTTTATCATGATTTATTTTAAACACATAGCCATTTGGTTTTACTGTTGATGTTAATTTGTATATTTATAATACAATTAAAATAGGAATTTAGGTTTTAACTATTTAGAAACACTGTTTCTTTCAACTCGTCCACAACTCATTATTTTTAATTTTAGCCGCAAAAACTTGCGTCTCCAATGAGGTATGGAAATGCCCCAAGTATTGTGCTGCTGTTACTTGCGCTGAAAAGGGACGCATGTACAAATGCGCAGGTCAAACTCAGGAAGAGATAGATTCCTGCAGTCCAGACTGCGTGTGCCGCGATAACTACCTGAGAAACAATAAAGGCAAATGCGTCAGTCCAAACAAATGCCGTAAGTTAATTTTTGTAGAGAATGTAGATGGTGTACTAAGAAATTGCGACTAGAAAGTGACAAAGTTTTCTGATAAGTGACTATTTAGTAGAAAAACCCAATTAGTAGAGAGTTAAGAAGAAACCCAATGTCTAGAACTGAAATATAAATTTCAACCTGATGAGATGAGACGAGAAAATATTATATTTATATAAACGTAATCTAATACTTCGGAGGAAACATTTGGTAGAAATCAATAAGGAAGTAAATATATAATTGAACCTCACAGGTTCGAGTAATTAATGTTATCTTACCTTGCTATATCTAATTTCATCTTCTAACGATGTTGTTATTTTCTGCATGTTTGTTATTTTCAGCGTTTACACTATTAAGTTAGACTGCGTTTCTATTCAAACTGCGTTTCTTATATGTTACTCTCCTACGTGGAAACATCCTAGTATTTCAACTACATCAAAGCCAATCCATCACATTTCTTAGCTTCTATTGCGGATCAGCCCTATATTGACCATTGCATCAGGTCGTACTTCTTAATTTCGCATCTTTTTCTAGCCTCAAAAACTTGTGGCACTAACGAAGTAAGGAGATGTCCGAAATATTGTACTGCTACAAAATGCTCTGAGAAAGATCTTCAATACAAATGTCCGCCTCAAAACGAAGAACAGATAGCAAATTGCACTCTAATCTGCGAGTGCAAAAATGACTATTTGAGAAACAATCAAGGGAAATGCATCCCTAGGGACAAGTGCCGTAATTATTTTTTTATATCTATACTTTTATACTGGAAATCTCTAATTTCACTGTAAGATACTGTCTCTATGGAGTTAAGTCGATCACTACTATGTGATACGTGTTAAGCACAATCAAAGCTTAAAAAAGACGACTTGCGTCATTTTAAGGTGCGACTGAGTAAGGTTCGGAATAGCTTTCTCTGCCAATCTTACTTATTCTACAACAAACTTCCATTACACATCCGGGGCCTTGGGGAGGTTCACTTTAAGAAAAAGAGATACAGGGTATTTTGACTAAAAACCCTATTTATAGCATTGAGGATTTCGACAATATCAATTTTTCGCAGATCTATTGACCTACTTGACTATTATTATTCCTTATTCTTTCTATTATTGACTATTTTACAATTGCATTTTTTTTTCTTTTAACTATTGGCTATTGACTATAATTATTATTACTGATTTGTTTGTATTTGTGTTTTTTCTTTAAAATTTCTTCCCGTATGATAATTTGTGAAATTATCCAATATTTATTTGATTATTTAGTACTAATGTCCACATGAAAATTTAACGAAATTATGTAAGAATTTCGATTGAAAATATTGAAAATGTTGTACTCTATATAACCTAGAAAATCTACGCTTTGATGTTCAACGTTCATACCGACTTTCATATCTTATACCTTAATAGGTATTTATTTAAATACTATACTTGTTATTTTTATTACTTTTGACCAAGTGTAGGAATTCCTATCAACTGGTTTGAAATAAAAAAAAAAAAAAAAAGATTGTAGGTGTTTTTCCCAAACCAAATACATACACCGATAAAGATCGTAGTCTCTATGAGAGAATATTATATCTCATTACGATTATACCACTCGAACACGACATACTGATATTAAATATGCTTTTTTTATACTTTAAGCTGCTGTTAACAATGACATGGAGAACTGATATGTATCAGGATCAAGCTATTCGAAATATATATTTTTTTCAATTCTTCGGAAAATCTCCGATTTTATTTTTCCTATTTTCACTTTTTTGCCAATAACGGTGCGGTTTCAGTTTTCAATAATCGTGAGTAACAACTGGAGCGGTCAGCTACAACGGGCGAATCCGTCACCTTAGAAGTTTTAACAATATAACGTGTAGTAAGAAATAAATAAAAAAAATAAAAAAAAACATTTTTTTGTAGCCGTCAAACGATGAGAAATGTACTCGGTAGGGTGTTAAATGTGCATGTCAGACAACGAAGCTGCTAGATTAAAAAATAGTAAAAAAGTTCAAAATGACAGTTTCATCACAAGAAAACTCCTAATAAGTATATTGTCAGATGGCAATAAGCTCGCCTCTTTGAAAATTGTATGCAAATAATGAGATGTTAGTTATAATAAATATAATTACTATCAATAACTGACGACAAATAAAATATTTTCTGTTCTTTGACGCAATCTTATCCTAATTATAAAACTCGCTCGCTAAAAATAAATTATAAAGAGCCCTATTTCACCGGGACAACATGGTGGCGCAACCAGTCGCGCAACCGTGGTGTCTTTGAGCTATTAAGTCGAGACACCAGATCGCGACATTTATTTTCAAATCGAAGAAAATAAATCATTTGGTTGACATGAAATTCTAACTTATTACAATTATTGTAACTTAGATTTTGGAACAAACCCGCATGGTTCCAAGTCGATTACATTTCAGGCACAGCACACATTTCCAGCATTTCAACGGTGTACTGCCGATAGAATTCATATCGCATGTAAATAATCGAATAGGCGTACTTCTGAATTTACTCCTCCTTAAATTGATTATCCATGACCACAATCGATACAATGATCACTCAGGAAAACGTTTTATTCTCATTTTTCCTTTGATTTCCCAAATTCACAAAACGATCTGAAACAAATTTATTGAAATTTGGATTGGACAACGTCTGTCGGATCAGCTATTAGTTAAAACAATTATTACCATTATTAAGCACTTAATGTAAATAGCTGAATGTCTCAAAACTGACAAATAAAAAGAAGCTTACAATAAATAGAAAGATTATTACAAATTAATATAGAAAGATTATTACAAATATATATAGAAAGAATATTACAAATATACATAGAAAGATTATTACAAATATACATAAAAAGATTATTACAAATATACATAGAAAGAGTAATAGCAATGTTATATAGGGTATTAGATTGCTCAGTGCCATATATTTTTTTTGCATTTATGATTTTAGTACGAAAGGCAACGTACAGTTGGCAGTCATAGTTTCAAATATTAATTAATATTCTCCTATCTTTAATATGGAGCCGTTCGTGGTATGGCAGTATAGCGGCTCACTATACGGGTTGTTATTACTGCACGGGCTTTTTTTTCTGTGAGTGAATCAGTACAAAGAAGTAAGCAACTTTTAATTAAAAAAAAATAAAAAAAATAAAAAATTAAAGATTTAAAAAAAAATGTTTTTTTTATCTTATGGTTAAATAGTATAAAAATCTGTGATAACGAAGCGCTATCTAGCAGTTGGTAAAATGTCGCTGATATTGTTTATTTACGACTTATTACCTACCGTTAGATGGCGCAGCGCGCTCAAACAATTTTCAAACCTTTATTTAACAGTCAACATATTCAAAAATATAAAAATTAAAAAAAAACAAACAAAAAAAATTTTTTTTTTGGTTTTTTTATTAAAAGTTGCTTACCACGTTGTACTGATTTACCCACAAAAAAAATCCCGTGCAGTAATAACACCCCGTAAAATGGCGCTCTAACATACGATATCCTATTACAAAATAAAATATAAATACAATAACAAAGGAATTTTTAAATCATATCTCGTTTCCAAGCTATAAGTGAAAAATGGAACAAGTAAATACCTATATTTAAATGCATAAAAAACACAACAGCCATTACAAAAAGAGAACTGTACAGTGTTTTAATATTTTAAACTAATATTTTTCATTACGGTTTTTTCACAAAATAATTGTGGTATATGTATTTGTCCGTATAGATACACATATATCATATGCATACATATATATATATATATAT